>CM064523.1:683440-713440 GCA_032716605.1 Paralithodes platypus
ACCACCACCACAACTATCACTACCACTACCACAACCACAACCATCACTGCCACAACTATCACTATCACAACCATTACTACCCCAACAACTTTCACTAGCATAACCATCACCACCACTACCACCACCACCACAACTATCACTACCACTACCACAACCACAACCATCACTGCCACAACTATCACTTTCACAACCATTACTACCCCAACAACTTTCACTATCATAACCATCACCACCACCATATATATATATATCACCATCACTACCACCACCACCAAAACTATCACTACCACTACCACCACAACCACCACCACATCTATCACTGTCACAAACACAACTATTACTACCACCACCACCGCAACTATCACTATCATCCCCAACACCTACTCACTGTAAGCTAGTGTATATGGGTATGATATAGTGATAGTGTATATGGGTATGTTATAGTGATAGTGTATATGGGTATGTTATAGTGATAGTTATGGGGGAGTACCGGTATTAAGCGCTGTAGGCAGGAGGGGGAACTTCTTTATCACACTACAAACAACAAAACACACACTATTAAGAAGGAATAATCTGCTTTTTATCTCACTAATAATACATACATACATACATACATATTTACCATTACATACATACATACATATATACAGTACATTACACACATATATACATCACATACATACATTCATTACAAACATACATACAGTACATTTCATATATAAATACATTACATACTGCACATACAGTACACATACATACATACATACATACATATTTGAGAACGTATTTTTTGGGTATTCGGGCTATCACGATTTTATGAAATTTAGGAAGAATTTCTAGTACTCAAAATGGAAATAAATATTTTAATTGACTGTCAACCTCTCACAAGTACTTCCTAATCTGAATATAATCTTTTAATAATAGCTAGAATAAACTGTTAAGCGTGCCATAATCCTAAAGGGCTAAAATTTCCAATTCAATTTTAGTAACTTGCAGAACCATCCCTTAAGTTAATATCGAGGTTCAATATTTGCTTATATTCCTTAAGGGGAGTTTTCCACTTGAGTTTTTTTTTTTTTTTTTTCGCCCCATTTCTGTAATTTTTTAGACCTTTTGTGCCATTTAGATGTCGATTTTTTCCTGGCGATCGATAGCGAGCCTGTAATTTAAGAGGAACCGGCCTTCGGCCGGAACGTTTTTCTGCTGAAAAGCGTACACATTTATGTTGAAAGGGGATCAAGGGGGTGTAATTTTAAGCTTGATGGAGGTCTATATAGGGAACAAACTAAAACCCTCCCCCTAACATATGTGTTGTTGTTGTTGTTGTTCCCCAAGCTGCCTGGCCGAACAGCCCCAAGGCCCCGAGTAAGGCCAAGGCCATAAACGAGCGACCCCACAGAACCCTCCCTGCCGACCACAATAAAGCCTGGGTGACCGAAGCCACTCCATGGCGGGGGGCTGAGAGGGTGCGTAAACGCCCGGGAAACCAAAGCCCCACCCAGGGCCCTGTGCCCCTCAGCAATTATGAAGAGAAAGTTGAGGGGCAAAGGAATAATGTGACGCTTTAGCTTCCAATCTTGGTAGATTGGGAGGTCAATCCACGGAAGAGACGCCGTCACTCGAGATCAAGAAAATATATAAGTAAAAGGAACAGTCAGAGTAAGCTATGGGTATGGCAGAGATCGCTCAGGTCTCACTCTGATAGACCAGCCCATCACCAGTAACATATGTGTTAGTGTGTTCACTATAAGTAGGCCAGAAATAGTGACCCTTAACACTATTTGGTGCAACGTCTTGGGGGTTATTATGGTATTTTGTTGAATTATTAGAAGTTTTTATTTGTTTTAGCCATTTTCGAACAATGTGTTTCTAGTTTACCCGCTAGACTTGGAAAAACGCCTCTCCAAACCCCCCTCAAACTAAAACAACGTACCCCAGACCCCCTTCAAGCTAAATGTGTACATTTTTCGGTAGAAAAATGTCCCGGCCAAAGGCCGATTTCTCCCAAATTGCGGCCTCGCTATCGTTCGCCCAGGAAAAATCGACACCTTATTCAACTTATTGGGTTGAAGCATCATATAATCGCCAAACTAATGCGATGAAACGTCTTAAAATCTCCAAGCTAATGGAGTAAAACTGGGAGGTTCCAAATTGGCCCGCCCTGCATCTAATAGGGTTAACTTCTTGCAAGTTTAAAAAAAAAAAAAAAAAAAAAAAAAGGCAAAAGCAATTGAGGTGACATAGCCTATATACCAGGAGGGAAAAGTCAACCAGGAAATAGGTGTAGAAATCTACAGCCCATTTCCTCTTGCCCATTTTTTAGCTAAAGGGGTTAGGGGTCATGACGTTGGCCTGATCATACTGAATTAGACTACAGGGTATACGTTTATGGGGAGGTATGTCGTTTTTTGTGGACCCCTTCTCCCTCACGTTTAGCCCCATTAGTTTTGAAATATTAAGAGGTTAGCCCCATTAGTTTGGCAATTTTAAGACCTTTCATCCCTTGTCTTTGTCAATATCAAGACCTTTCGAGTCATTTCGGTTTCGACTTTTTTCTGGCAAGCGATAACGAGCCTGTAATCTTGGGCCTTTGGCCGGGACATCTTTCTATTGAAAAATGTACAAATTTATCTCGAAGGGGGGTCTTGGGGGTAATATTTACAGCTTGATGGGAATCAAGCTGTGACACATATATATATAGACAACAAAATAAGCCCAACCCCCTTAATAATCGCATTATTGTAAGGGTAACCAAGTGAAGCACTGAGGTTACCCAGAATATTATAAGTGTTGCCAGCCGTATGATGTGTATGTGTGTGTGGGGGTGGGGGTGGGGGGGGGGGGTGATGTGTGTGAGAGAGAGAGAGAGAGAGAGAGAGAGAGAGAGAGAGAGAGAGTGTGTGTGTGTGTGTGTGTGGGAGTAAGTAGGAGTAAGAATGTGCGAGAAAAAAAAAAAAAAAAAAATGACCAAGAGAGAAATCACACACACATACACACACACACATTTACACAGAGACAGAGTAAACTATATGGATCTTCTCTCATTATATAAAACCCTCCTCCTGCTCCTCCCTCCCATTACCCTAGCTGCCATTAGCCTTGTAAAACTACCATAATGAGCCTCTTTCAAGATTACCGTACACAATCCTTTCAACCCGATGGCCGGGGAAACTTATCTATTTCCAGCCCTTACATAAATTAAGGGGGGGTTATTATATTTCTATCTTTTTTTTATCTTGCTCTCCTTTTCTCTCTTTCCCTGGCATGTATCTATTTGGCCCCATTCAGCCAACTGTTTTAAGACGTTTTTCCCCATCCAGATGTCGATTTCTTCCTGGCGAGCGATAGCGAGCCAGCATTATATGGAGAAATCCGGCTTCTGGAGACATTTTTCTATCGAAAAATTTACACATTTAGCTTGCGGTAAATTTTTTTTTACACATTTAGCTTACTGTCATTTTTTTTTACACATTTAGCTTACTGTCAATTTTTTTTACACATTTAGCTTCCTGTCATTTTTTTTTACACATTTAGCTTACTGTCAAAAAAAAAAAATATATATATGCTGGCTGCTCGCTACCGCTCGCCAGGATATTGACAGGTAAATATGGACACCTAGATGGGGGTAAACGTCTTAAAGCAGTTGGCTGAATGGGGCCGAATGGATACAAGCCAAAGAGAGAGAGAGAGAGAGAGAGAGAGAAAAAGCGAGATGGGCTCCCTTAACCAAAAAAAAAAAAAAAAAAAAAAAATCTCCTCCTCCCTCTCATTAGCCTTGTAAAACTACCATAATGAGCCTCTTTCAAGATTACCATACACAATCCTTTCAACCTGATGGCCGGGGAAACTTATCTATTTCCAGCCCTTACATAAATTTACGAGGTTTTTTGTATTTCTCATCCTATATATATTTGTTTTCAATATTATAAATTATATATATATATATATATATACAGGGTGGCGGATAATTGGGTTACCCACCTACCAGACATTAGCAACGCTGCCTCTCGATATATTTGTGTAGGTAAGAGGTAGGCTGCGCGTGAACCGCGTGATGGATATTTTATTATGACCAACAATATCTTCACAACCATTGCATAGATTGCATTCTGTATTACTTCATTAGATGCAGAATAGATAGTCGAAGCTACTTGTATTTGTAATATAAATAAGCTTATATGAGTAATGACGAGTATAAGACAATTTACGACCAGTAATAATGTAATGGTTTTTTAATTTAGGCGGGTTTCCGATTATTTTCCAAAATTGTCCAGTTGAAAACACTTGCACGAAGTACATAAATATGTCCAGAACACAATGGTGTTTTTATATTTGTAGTCAGTTTCTTATACAATATATCGACCTTATAATATAGCCTACTCTAAAAGTGTGTGATATCTACAGTATAATATATGTTCACGTCACACACTATCAGAGGTGACAATAATGGCGAGGAATCAGGCAAAACTACAAAAGGCTAATATTACTTATGTACATAATTTATATCAGGATAGGTAACTTTGGGCTTGTTCCTACCATAACAAAAAAAAAATAATAATAATAATAATACAAATAATAAAGAAATAAAAAAATAAAAACAAAAAAATTGGTTGTCCCATATGATACTAAAAAAAGAAACTAAACAAACTAATGCAGTATTATATATAGCAAATTAGTTGCAAATACCTTTACTCGATATTTTATGAATACTCTAAAGAATGCTAACTTTCTATATAAATTACCCAAATCAGGAAACTACGAAATACGTTTCTGTATTTATAAACAAACGAAAATACATTGACTTAAGAGGGTAGGAGTTCCATATTTTATTATTTATGTATAAAGTGATCATTATTATAGTTTCCTCCCTAGGCCTCCATCAAGTTAAAAAAAAAAAAAAAAAAAAAAAAAAAAAAAAAATCTAGATCCCCCATTGAGATAAATTTGTACTTTTTTGTTAGAACAATGTCCCGGCCGAACTTACAGGCTCGCTATCGCCAACCAGGAAAATGAAATAAGACACCTAAATCGCACGAAAGGTCTTATTATTGACAAAAAAATGGGGCGAAAGGTCTTAAAATCGACAGACTAGTGGGGGCGAACACTCAAAACTAATGGGAAGAAGGGGGTAAAGAAAAAGCAACTACCTCCCCCTTAAAAGCCAAACAGACATTAATAGCTGGACTTTTCACACGCAAGACAACCGCACAATACACTGACGAGAAAAATACTAGGACAAATTTAAGACTATAATAATCTCTCTCTCTTTCTCACTTTCACTCACACACTCTCTCTCTCTCTCACACACACTCACTATTTCCTTTCCTTACTCTCTCTCCCTCCCCCCCCCCCCTCTCTCGATCCATTAATCCCTTAACGTGGGATGAAACGAGTTAATCGCTGGAAAATTGTCATCGCTTTGATTGATAAGTCTTAATCGCAGGTTCCAATTTATTCTCAAAACCGATAAAATAGTATCACTAAAGGGAACGATATTTAATTGATTTTAATTAATGCATGGATATATTAAAGGCTTGGAGCATATTCGGGGTGTATTTTCTAGTAGTAGTAGTAATAGTAGTAGTAGTAGTAGTAGTAGTATAAATATGAATAGTAATGGTAGTAATAGTAAGTTTGTTACAATAATAGTAATAGTAGTAGAGCTCTCTCTCTCTCTGTCTGTGTGTGTGTGTGTGTGTGTGTGTGTGTGTGTGTTATAAAAATCGCCACCTGTAAGTGGCACCGATTAGCGTGTCGCCCATCGGTAATTTGTGTAGGTTTTTTCCCCCTAGATAGGTTGCCCGACAAGGCTATCGAGTCCCATCCACCCGGAAACACCCCTTTCAGATACCAGGGACAGCTATCACCAGAGACACCCCTATTACAGGGGGACCACGCCCCTTTCAGATACCAGGGACAGCTATCACCAGAGACACCCCTATTACAGGGGGACTGCACCCCTTTCAGATACCAGGGGGACAGCTATCACCAGAGACACCCCTATTACAAGGGGACCACGCCCCTTTCAGATACCAGGGGGACAGCTATCACCAGAGACACCCCTATTGCAGGGGGACCGCACCCCTTTCAGATACCAGGGGGACAGCTATCACCAGAGACACCCCTATTACAGGGGGACACACCCCTTTCAGATACCAGGGGGACAGCTATCACCAGAGACACCCCTATTACAGGGGGACACACCCCTTTTAGATACCAGTGGGGCAGCTATCACCAGACACCCCTATTACAGGGGGACACACCCCTTTTAGATACCAGTGGGGCAGCTATCACCAGAGACACCCCTATTACAGGGGGACACACCCCTTTTATATACCAGTGGGGCAGCTATCACCAGAGACACCCCTATTACAGGGGGACCACACCCCTTTTAGATAACAGGGGGACAGCTATCACCAGAGACACCCCTATTACAGGGGAACCACACCCCTTTTAGATACCAGGGGGACAGCTATCACCAGAGACACTCCTATTACAGGGGAAACACACCCCTTTTAGATACCAGGGGGGCAGCTATCACCAGAGACACCCCTATTACAGAGGGACCGCCTAACACCATAAAAAACCCTAATCTATAGGAGAGGAGTGGAGGAGGAGATGTACCCGAACTCTTCTGGGGAGCCAGAAATGTGTGTGTGTAATAATAATCAAGAAACAACAACAATACTACTACTACTACTACTATTACTATTACTACTACTACTACTAACTATAGTTATTAATTTTAATCACAAGATTGTTTACCTCTCTATCTGTCCATATATCTTCTACGTCATCCATATAACATAATATCTATATCTGTAGTTGCAATGTTGGATCACTCATCTATTTGTATCCCTCTAGCCCCTGATCCCTTGGGACTATGGAGAAAGACTTGACAAGGGTGGTCAGGGGGTCTCAGGGATGGTATTTAGCGAACTAACTACGATTTATTTTATTAATTTTTTTATATACCGGTATATATATATATATATATATATATATATATATATATATATATATATATATATATATATATATATATACAGTATATATATATATATACAGTATATATATAATTCATCACACAGGCTTTACTAGAGTTGTCCTGTCACTCTCGGTATGTGATCCCGTAGAGTTGATTATCAGTGCTGCCCTCTGTTTCATGGTCATAGCTGCCGAACGCACTAAGGCTTTATACTCTAACCACTTGACTCGTGTAAAAAGGGTTCGAATCCCACTGCCTGAAGGTGACATGTATGTGCATAATTTTCTTGACAGTTAAATATGGTCGTGCTGGAGTGATCATGTGGCAGCCAAGGTAATTTTATTGACCACTTGGGATAAGGTGAATTGGATGTTTTTCCTTCATGTCTACTGGCTCTGGATATGATCATGAACAGGATATGATAAAGATTTGTTATTACTATATAATATTGTTTTATCTATAATTCTATCTATAAGAGCAAAACAAAACATAAACAGTACAGCATTTATTAAAAAAAAAAAAAAAAAAAAAAAAAAAAAAAAAAAAAAAAAAAAAAACTGACTGACTAACAATATATCTATCTATCTATCTAACTATCTATGTAAACAAACCCTTGGCAACCCTTTAACCCACCCAGAGAGCGGTTCCGTCGGCTAGTATCTAAATAAACACAGACAAAGCAAGCGAGGAAGCAAGCAATATGAACAGAGAGAGAAACGCAATTAAGAAAGGTGTATGAGGCAATAGTGTAAGCAAGGAGAGAGGGAGAGAGAGAGTAGAGTAGAGTATCGAGTTGGGATGAGACGCAAATATAATAGAAGTATATACATCTCTTGAGTGAATGAGCGAGAGAGAGAGAGAGAGTATCGAGTTGGGATGAGATGAAAATAGAATAGAAGTGTATAATTATATCTATTGAGTGAATGAGAGAGAGAGAGAGAGAAGAGTATCGAGTTGGGATGAGATGAAAATAGAATAGAAGTGTATATATCTATTGAGTGAATGAGTGTGTGTGAGAGAGAGAAGAGTATCGAGTTGGGATGAGATGAAAATAGAATAGAAGTGTAATATCTATTGAGTGAATGAGTGAGATAGAGAGAGAGAGAAGCGTATCGAGTTGGGATGAGATGAAAATAGAATAGAAGTGTATATATCTATTGAGTGTGTGTGTGTGTGTGTGAGAGAGAGAGAGTGAGAGAGAGACAGAGTAAGAGTGAAAGTGTATGAGAGTGAGAGTATGAGCGCGGTACGACACGTTTTCCCAGCCGCTGCCCGCCCCTCTGCCAGTTATTAAAGGTGGGAGGTCGGAGGTGAAGCGACAGTGTACAGGTAAATGGAAAGAGGGGGGCACCTAGTTTTCCCCCTTGTTTTCATTCAGGTAGATCTTTTAGGCACATGACTGCGGATGTAATATTTCTATGCTATTTCTCTATGTACAGATTTCTAGACTAATGAGGTTCTATAGACTGTTCATGCTTTATTGATTTTTCTTAATACATACTTTACATTTGGCAGTATATGCAAATTAGTATATGTTATGTAATTTTGGGGTCATATACAGTATATGACAATAATCTATAATTGTTTTCTCTCTTAGTGAACAAGCTTCTGGAAAAACAGGAAGAGCTGATTGTTTATATACAGTATGTATAACGATTCATGTAAACAATTTGAGACATGACCCAGTCTTTAATAGTTGTGTCCATATTTAAGTAAAACGTGTCAAAGGTTCAAATGTGATCTGCTTATTTCCACATGCTATCACTGGTAAGAAGGAAGGGGGGGGGGGGTATTTTTGGTTTCCTGTATCCATGGGGCGTATGATATAGTTATTACATTGTATTTATTTTTGTTTTTTGTACTTTTTTTGTATTTCCCAACCCTTTCAGTAACAGGACGCCTTTTCCCACTATATTCAGGCTATCATTAGACGATTTTATTCAGTTTTGGAAGGCCCTAGAGCCATCAAAGAGGCAAAGTATCTCTGAAATAATCTTCTGACTTACAAAATTCTTTCCTAAACTAAACGAAATCGTCTACTGATAGCCAGAACAAAAGAATAAATGCGTTCTCGATTACTGAAAGAATTAAGGGTATATATGTGTTCTGGACCCTCTTTTCCCTCATGTTTAGCCCCATTGGCTTTGAGATCCAAGACATTCACCACATTAGTTTGACGATTTTAAGACCTTTCGTGCCATTCAGGTGTCGATTTTTTCCGGGGGAGCGATAGCGAGCCAGCCAATTTAGAAGGAATCGGCTTTCAGTCAGCGCATTTTCCTACCGGTGAACGCAAAAGCTTATCTAGCAGACGGGTCTTAGGGGATATTTTTTTTTAAATCGTGATGGAGGTCTAGGTAGGAAACTAATACTATATTATAAATACATATATGAACAAGTATACAGTATATACAGTCTCCCCTTAACCCGGTATCACGTGAACGTTCTTACAGAGACCGAACCGAAACAACATTTAAAGTTCTAATTCTTAGGGCCCGGAACTTGAGTGAGGTTTGGCATCCTCTACCCAACCTTGAGGGGAGACGAGCCGTTTGTTTGATCATTCATTCCTTTATTTTTTAGTTTCCTCACTAGACCTCCATCAAGCTTAAAAAAAAATAAAAAAATAGACCCCCTTCAAGATAAATTTGTAAATTTTTCGATAGAAAAATGTCCCGGCCGAAGGCCGATTCCTCTTAAAATTTCAGGCTCGCTATCGCTCGCCAGGAAAATATCGAAACCTCAATGGCACGAAAGGTCATAAAATTGACAGAGAAATGGGGTGAAAGGTGTTAAAATCGCCAAACTAATGGGCCGGACGTCTTTTAATCTCAAAACAAATGGGGCTTAACACGAGGGAGAAAGGGGACCAGAGAAACGACTCGTCTCCCCTTAACCGTTCCTGTATATGTCTCTTTTCCTGTACTACTTTTTCTACTGCTGGGGGCGGGGGGCTAGGAATCCTACTCCCGTTGTAAAAAAATTAACGTAACTGGAGGAGACATAGAAATGTATTTATATATTTACGTTTCCTCCCTAGACCTTCACCAAGTTTTAAAATTACACGCAAGACCCCCCCCCCCCCACCCCTTCCACATAAATTCGTGCATTTCTTGGTAGATAAATAATCCGGCCATAGAACAGTTCCGCTTAAGGGGAGGTTTTTAGTTTGGTCTCTAGACCTCCATCAAGCTTAAGATTACACCGCCTTGAGCCCCTTTCAAGATAAATTTGTACATTTTTCGGTAGAAAAATGTCCCGGCTGAAAGCCGTTTCTTTTTAATTTACAGGCTCGCTATCGCTCGCCAGGATAAAATCGACACCTAAATTGCACGAAAGGTCTTAAAAAATTGACAGAAATGGGTTGAAAGTTCTTAAAATCATCAAAATAATGGGGGCGAACGTCTTAAAATTAGAAAAGCAAAGGGGCTAAACATGAGGGAGAAAGGAGCCAAGACAAAACTCCCTCAAGTGGAAATCTCCCCTTAAATTGGAGGGTCGCTATCGTTCGCCAAGACAGATAATCGACATCTAAATGGCACAAAAGGTCTTAAAATGACCAAACTATTAGGGGTAGTGTATCAATGTAACCAACCTCATGGGTATATTGATAGTGAGTTACCTTCCTATATATTTATTGGTTTATTAGTAAAAATTATGCATACCAAAGGGTTTATTCATCATGGACGCTTTACTTCAACATTTCGAAACCTTTTGAAACCCATAATCTGACATTTATGTTGGCTGAAACAACATTTCAAACGCCTAATTTCATAAGTACATTCATTTTTTGGCTTCCATTAAATTATAATAATTTAATCCATTAAGTATTTATTTCAATTCCATAATGAACGAACAAAGTACGGTTGCATATTTTACTAGTAAGGGATTTACCGACAGCAATAATGTATTAATCCCATTTACCGACAGCAATAATTAATCCCATTTACCGACAGCAATAATGTATTAATCCCATTTACCGACAGCAATAATGTATTAATCCCATTTACCGACAGCAATAATGTATTAATCCCATTTACCGACAGCAATAATGTATTAATCCCATTTACCGACAGCAATAATGTATTAATCCCATTTACCGACAGCAATAATGTATTAATCCCATTTACTGACAGCAATAATGTATTAATCCCATTTACCGACAGCAATAATGTATTAATCCCATTTACCGACAGCAATAATGTATTAATCCCATTTACCGACAGCAATAATGTATTAATCCCATTTACCGACAGCATAATGTATTATCCATTTACCGACAGCAATAATGTATTAATCCCATTTACCGACAGCAATAATGTATTAATCCCCATTTACCGACAGCAATAATGTATTAATCCCATTTACTGACAGCAATATGTATTAATCCCATTTACCGACAGCAATAATGTATTAATCCCATTTACCGACAGCAATAATGTATTAATCCCATTTACCGACAGCAATAATGTATTAATCCCATTTACCGACAGCAATAATGTATTAATCCCATTTACTGACAGCAATAATGTATTAATCCCATTTACCGACAGCAATAATGTATTAATCCCATTTACCGACAGCAATAATGTATTAATCCCATTTACCGACAGCAATAATGTATTAATCCCATTTACCGACAGCAATATGTATTAATCCCATTTACCGACAGCAATAATGTATTAATCCCATTACCGACAGCAATAATGTATTAATCCCATTTACCGACAGCAATAATGTATTAATCCCATTTACTGACAGCAATAATGTATTAATCCCATTTACCGACAGCAATAATGTATTAATCCCATTTGGATATTGGTTTCAGGAAGAGCTATATCAAATTAAGTGCGCATATTTTCCTCAATACATTTCCCGATTAGAGGCATGTCTCCACTTAAAGGGAGGGTTTTAGTGTGTTTCCTAGACTTCCATCAAGCTTGAAATTACACCCCCTTGACCCCCTTTCAAGATATATTTGTACATTTTTCGGTAGAAAAATTTCCCGGCCGAAGGCCGGTTCCTCTTAAATTACAGGCTCGCTATCGCTCGCCAGGAAAAAAATGACACCTAAATGGGACGACAGGTCTTAAAAGTGACATAAATGGGTTGAAAGTTCTTAAAATCGCCAAACTAAGGGGGCGAACGTCTTAAAATCTCAAAAGCAATGGGGATAAACATGAGGGAGGAAGGGGTAAAGAAAAAAATCCCTCGAGTGGAAATCTCCCCTTAACCTGTGTATGTAGGATCATGTAGTATGTTCCTTATTGTAACCCGATTGGTACGATTATATATATATATAGTATATATATATATATATGTGTGTGTGTGTGTGTGTGTGTGTGTGTGTGTGTGTGTGTGTGTGTGTGTGAGAGAGAGCGTGAATATGTGTGTGTGTTTCTATCAATATAAATCTAAAGTACTAATATTCCTATCCATCTAAATATTAGTTTACCAATCCACCTATCAACCCATTCACTTATTCATCCATTAATCAAATAATAAGTCAATTTATCCATACAATTACATTAACAAACCCTCCAACCATTCAATATCAAATAAGTAATAAATAATTTTGAATATACATAACTAAGTAACTAACTAAATATATCATTAAATATATAAATATATATATATATATATATATTCTTATTCTTATCACTCTCCTCATTCCTAGTCCACCTCTCTTCCTCCTTCTCCTCCTCCTCTTCCAAATGCCTTGTTTTTTTCCTTTTCTTCCGTTCCCCCTTTACTTTCTCCTCAAGTTTGAATAGGATCCTGGTTATCTCTTGACAATATTGTGCAAGTACATGACAAACTAAACGTGATAGGAGTACAAATAATTATATAATGTTTTAAGCAATGGAAAAGTATACAGGTATATAATATAATATAATTTAATATAATCTTTACAAAAATCAACTAAAACATACACCACGACAATAATACTATTACTAATAATAATGACAATAATAATAATAATAATAATAATATAACAATAATACAAATAATAACACATAATCATAATAACACACATAATAATAATTAATAATAAATAATAATAATAATAATATATATATATACAAATAATATAAATAATACAAAACATAGTAATGATATTATACATATATGACTCATTACACTTACCCTCCATGGCCGTTCATAACTCATACCGCTCTGAAAAAGAAAAACGCAATTAAATAAATCTATAAATTGCATCCCTCATTAAACAATAAACATATCAATCTATAAACAGTATATACACAGTAAACATATAGAACCCATAAACTGGAGCAAAACAAAATTCGAATATTTTATTTTGGAATATTTATCTATAGTTATGAGGCATATTATACAAGTGTTTCAATTAAGGGGAGGTTTTTAGTTAGTTCCCTAGACTTCCATCAAGCTTAACATTACAGCCCCTAGACCCCCTTTTTCAAGATAAATTTGTACATTTTTCGATAGAAAAATGTCCCGGCCGAAGGCCGATTCCTCTTAAATTACAGGCTCGCTATCGCTCGCCAGGAAAAAATCGACACCTAAATGGCACGAAAACTCTTAACATTGACAGAAATGGGGCGAAAGTTCTTAAAATCGCCAAACTAATGGGACGAACATTTGAAAATATCAAAAGCAATGGGGCTAACCATGAGGGAGAAAGGGGCCCAAGAAAAAAATACCCCAAGTGGAAATCTCCCCCCTTAATATCCTACTAAAACTATCCACTGTAACACGTGAACACATAAATATAATCTGAAAATAAATAAATCATCTTAAAATGTGTAGAGCTTCATTATTACCCACTTGAGCGTGTATTGTCGATGAAATAAATCATCTTAAAATGTGTAGAGCTTCTTTATTACCCACTTGAGCGTGTATTGTCGATGAAATAAATCATCTTAAAATGTGTAGAGCTTCTTTATTACCCACTTGAGCGTATATTGTCGATGAAATAAATCATCTTAAAATGTGTAGAGCTTCTTTATTACCCACTTGAGCGTGTATTGTCGATGAAATAAACTCACAATAACTTAAAATATTAACCCCTTCAGTACCGGCGGCCTCCTTTGTTACTCCGAATGCTATCAGACGATTTTATCCAGCTTACAAAGGGTCTCCGGCAACTAACAGGCTTCCAACTATCCCCGTAACCCCTTTTTACTTCCACAGATCCTTCTTAAACGGCACACAATCGTCTAGACATAGCTAGGATAAAATCAATAAACGTCGCCGGTACAGAAGGGGTTAAACTGAAGAACGTCAGTCACACACCGGAATGTTTACAACTTATAAAGGAACACTTCCAATTACTTACCAACTTAAGGGGAGGTTTCCACTGGAGGGATTGTTTTCTTGACCCCTTTCTCCCTCATGTTTAGCCCCATTGCTTTTCATATTATAAAACGTTTGCCCCATTAGTTTAGCGATTTTAAGAACTTTCACCCCATATTAAGACCTTTCGTGCAATTCAGGTGTCGATTTTATCCTGGCGAGCGATAGAGAGCCTGTAATTTAAGAGGAACCGGCCTTTATTTTTCTACCGAAAAATGTACAAATTTATCTTGAAAGGGGGTCTACGTTGTGTAATTTTAAGCTTGATGGAAGTCTAGGGAGCAAACTAAACACCTCCCCTTAAGGCTTGGTTATTCTGACCCCCCCTTCTCCCTCACAAATAGCCCAATTAGTTTTCATATCATAAGTCGTTCGCCCCATTAGTATGGCGATTTTAAGACTTTCCACCCCATTTCTTTGTCCATATTAAGACCGGTCGTGCCATTTAGGTGTTGATTTTATCGCGAGCCTGAAATTTAGTAGGCCAGGAAATGTTTCTACCGAAAAATGGACACATTTATCTAGATGGGGGATCTTGGGGATATTTGTTAAAGCTTGATAGAGGTCTAGGGAGGAAGAAAATAGTAAATCAATAAATACACCCATCAATCAATATATACACCCATCAATCAATATATACACCGACCAATTAATAAACCCTCACCTCCTTAATTAATAATAAGGGGTAATATATACAAATGAATAATAAAGATAAATTCAATAAGATGATTTGCTCTTTTTTTTTTTGCTTTATTACACGATTATATTCAAAGTATCTGGGACAGTTAAGGGGAGGTTTTTAGTTAGTTCCCTAGACCTCCATCAAGCTTAAAATTACACCCTCTAGGCCCTCTTTCAAGATAAATGTGTACATTTTTCGGGAGAAAAATGTCCCGGCCAAAGGCCGGTTCCTCTTAAACTACAGGCTCGCTATCGCTCACCACGAACAAATCGACACCTAAATTGCATGAAAGGTCTTAAAATTGACAGAAATGGGGCGAAAGTTCTTAATTATGGGTCGAATATCTTAAAATATCAAAAGCAATGGGGCCAAACATGAGGGAGAAAGGGGTCCAGAAAAAAATCCCTCAAGTGGAAATCTCCCCTTAAGATAGTAATTTAGAGAGGCAATACCTTTTTAAATGTCTAAAAGTCCACCCAAAGCTGGAACAAATCGTCGAATATCAGCCTTAATATAATGATCAAGACAAGATTGAACACTAGCCCATCCGACGTTATTGAGAGTTATTGCTGTGGTGTTTTTTATTATAATATTGTTATTAAGTTTTATTTTGTTTAGGTAATTGTCCTCTAGTTTGTGTGCCAGCCTCCCTTCAAGACAATAAAACGCCTCCTCAGACCACACTTCACATATGAAAAAAAAAAAAAAAAAAAAAAAAAAAAATATATATATATATATATATAATATATATATATACTAAATTAAAACAAAGGCAGCACAAACTCCCCTTAAAGTAAAATTGGTAAAAGTTTGGTTTGATTTGCACTTAAATGCTATCGCTCGCGCAAGAAATCAATGGACACCTGAAAGATGGCGAAACGTCCTATAATCGTCAAACTAATGGAGAGCAATATCTTAGAATAACTAAATTAATAGAGGGCAACTAGAGGTCTGTCTGTCTGTCTGTCTCTGTGTGTGTGTGTGTGTAGGTAGGTGGGTGTGTGGATGTGTGTGTGTGTGTGTGTGTGTAGGTGGGTGGGTGGGTGGGTGGGTGTGTGTGTGTGTGTGTGTAGGTGTGTGTGTAGGTGTGTGTGTAGGTGTGTGTGTAGGTGTGTGTGTAGGTGGGAGGGGGGGTCCAGAAAAGACCATCGTCGATTTAAATAGGGACAAACAAAACATTTAAAGTAGCAAAGTACTACAAGCTAACGGGAAAACTATGTATTTGCAATTTTCTCTCTCTCTCTCACATTCTCTCACTCTAACTCACTCTCACACACACACACTATATCACACACTCTCTCTCTCTTTGCTTGTAATCGGATCACACAGATTACCTAACCTCCCCCCCCCCAGATCATTCTCAAAGGTAGTTACATTATCAGATTATCCCTAACTATTTATTATGGCATGAGAAAGAGAGAGAAAGAGAGAGAGAGAGAGAGAGAGAGAGATAGAGAGAGAGAGAGAGAGAGGAAGATTGAGGGAGAGAGAGAGAGAGAGAGAGAGAGGCGAGAGAGAGAGAGAGAGAGGAGAGAGAGAGAGAGAGAGAGAGAGCGAGAGAGAGAGAGAGAGAGAGAGAGAGAGAGCGAGAGAGAGAGAGAGAGAGAGCGAGAGAGAGAGAGAGAGAGAGAGAGGAGAGAGAGAGGAGAGCGAGAGGAGAGCGAGAGAGGAGAGAGAGAGAGAGAGAGAGTGACAGAGAGAGAGAGAGAGAGAGAGAGAGAGAGAGAGAGAGAGAGAGAGAGAGAGAGAGAGAGAGAGAGAGAGAGAGAGAGAGTAATTCCCCAAGGCACCCCCACCACCATTAACAGTTTATTTCCACAATATTTATAACGCCATGATTACAGTGCGGGCGAAGGGGGAGGGGATTAGCGCGCGACATCTGACAGACATTATTACTTACTCACTGCGGCTTTTTGCACCGGACACCGAGGGCCATAGGATTAACTCATTTAAGGGGAGATGGGTCATTTTTGTGGTCCCGCCTTCTCCCTCAGGTTTAGCCCCATTAGTTTCATATCGTAAGACGTTCAACCCATTAGTTTGGCTATTTTAAGACTTTTCGTCCCATTTCTTTGTCAATATTAAAACTTTTCGTGTCAATTAGGTGTCGATTTTTTCCTGGCGAGCGATAGCGATCCTGTAATTATAAAAGGAACCGGCTTTCGGCCGGGACATTTTTCTATCGAAAAACGTACAAATTTATCTTGACAGAGGGTCATGGGCGGGAGTTTATATAAACTTGATGGAAGTCTACGGAGGAAACTAAAAGAATAGCAAAAATATATATAAATGAGGAAATGAATACGTCCACCCCCCTTAATAATAGTTAACGGCGGTCTAGCAATCTTTGGCAACTATTCACTGAAGTCCTTGATCCCACCCACCCTCCCCACCTAGAGCAGGGAGGTCATGGTGGCAACAACTGCATCAATACTGGATAACATTAGACGATTTTTTAATAAACTTGGAATGAATTTGAAGGTCGGCTTTGCAGATATTTAATTCCTTTGAGGATTAGGACGCGCTTTCCAGTTTATTAGACGATTTTACTCTTTGGATTTTGATCAATTAGATTCCTAGAGGTCCTTCCCAAACTGCAAAAAATCGTATAATGATAGCCAACATTCACTGTCAAAATGCGTGAAAATCCTCAATTGGTTAATAAAGCTTTGATATTTTTGCATTAAGAGATTTCGAAATCAGATGTACTATTTCCGTAGGGCGAACAATTGACAATTAACCCTTGCAGTACCATGATGCTAATTTAAATATTATCCTTGCTATCATTAGCTTTTATTCAGAAAAGTAGCGCCTCTAGAAATCAGAGGGGTAAAAAACTGTCTCCCCTAATCCCATGACATTATACAAACATTTATAGACTGTATGGAATGGTCTAATAATAGCTAAAATAAAACGGAAATATGCAGCATTACACTGAAGAAGTTAACAATCTCATCTAGTACCGTAGTATAAATATACAATTAGCTATATACACTATATACATAAATAGGAAAATTCCTTTAGTCAGTTTGATAAGATGTTTTCACAGCACTAATTGTCGACAACTCAAATATTTGATAGACGTTTCTCATTAATTCTTATGACGATTCTTTTCAAATAATATAGCTAGCATTTGCGAACAGAAAATGAATATTTGTAAATATTAGCATACAATATATTTAAATTAGATTAAAATGTGTTTGCTTTAAGTAAAATAAAAATCAGGATTACGTGGGAAACATCGATCAACTCTTTGGATTGTCGAAATTGCCTAAAGGGAGATGGGTCGTTTTTCTAGATCCCTTCCTCCCTTATATTTAGCCCCATTAGTTTTCAGATTTTAACATGTTTACCCCATTAGTTTGTCGATTTTAAGACCTTTCGCCCCATTTCTTTGGTAATATTTAGACCTTTCGTGCTATTTAGGTGTCGATTGTTTTTCCTGGCGAACGATAGTCAACCTGTAATATAGGAAGAACCAGGACATGTTTCCACCAAAAAATGTACAAATTAATCTATAAAGGGGGTCTAATGGATGTTTTTTTAAAGTTTGATGGAGGTCTAGGCAGGAAACTAAAACAATAATACAAATATTAAATGAGCAGATAATTACCCCCCCCCCCACCTTAATAAAACTTAATTTCAGATTGACATAACGCAAGCTTATAAAAATGCCACTTTTTTCGATAGGTTTCCCAATTAAGTTCTCTCCTCTCTCTTTCTTCACCAACTCTCTCTCTTTCTTCACCAACTCACACTCACTCTCACTCTCTCTCTCTCTCTCTCTCTCTCTCTCTCTCTCTCTCTCTCTCTCTCTCTCTCAACACAGTTCTGCAACCTGAAGATACGGTGAAGCTAAAACCCGTGTAAGCTAAACACCTGTCGCAGCTAAGCCCACCCGCCCAGGTTTTTGCTGGGCTTTAAAGTCTGTATGGATTAAGCCTCTCTCTCTCTAACACTCACAGTCACTCACTCTCGCTCTATCTCTCGCTCTCAGGCGGTTAAATCCAAATGTCAAAGTTTTATAATACAATGGTTGGCATACAAGAGATTAAATACTGGGTGAATTTTGCTTTCACACACACACACAGACGCACACTCTCTCTCTCTGCATATACAGTATAATATATATATATATATATATATATATATATATATATATATATATATATATATATATATCTGCAGTACAGCCCCTGCACCAAGGGCACGCCCTAGCCCTGTTAATTATTGGAGTGCACGGCGTTAAAAACAGCATCATCATATAAACTGTATACGTATGTATGTATGTATATACTTAGGCACATACTCCTTAGATAGGGATGGCCGACTCGAGACATAGCCCGAACAGAAACACTATTTAAGGTTCCAATTATTTTGGCCCAGGACGACTTATGCGTCCCCTCGCCCCTTTCTGTCTCGTCTATATAGCAGGTATATATATATATATATATATATATATATATATATATATATATATATATATATATATATATATCTGTGTGTGTATAGCAATTCAATTTCCAGCTAGCCATTAATCCCTCGATGTCTGATTGCCTGCCTCTCACACACACACACACACACACATACACACACACATATATACTGTACACACACACAAAGGAGTACAAAGGAGTACAAAGGAAATCAAGCAACAACAGATCTAGTGACCCTTCTAGGTTGCTTGTCCTCCAAAACACTGAGGATCAAGTGTCCAAACAGTGGTTTAGAGTGGGTAAGGGAACATTGGAAAGGGAACTACTGCCCTGCCACTAACGTGGCAGGACTAGGAAGTTAGTAGGGAACATATGGGTTAGTAACTGAGGGGAGGATAAAGTTATTCATTTACAAACGCAGTCAGTCTCGGGTTTGATGCGAGATATTTGTCTAGGCGGAATTTAAATGAATCAACGGTGCTGCAGTCTATAACGTCTCGGGGAAGCCCATTCCACAAGTTGACAACTCGATTGAAGAAGAAATTCTTAGATTCGTGCGAGTTAAAGATTTACCAATAATTTTGCAACCGTTTCCCCGCGTGTAATTAGATTGGTCGATAGTGAAGTACTTACTACAGTTCATATTGTCGATGCCTTTGATGATTTTGAACACTTGAACACACACACACACACACACACACACACACACACACACACACACACACACACACACACACACACACACACACACACACACACACACACACACACACACACACACACACACACACACACACACACACACACACACACACACACACACACACACACACACACACACACACACACACACGTGTTTTTCCTCTGGCTGACATAAAGAGTTAAAAACCTGGATGATTCCTGTTCATATCCTGCAGCTAATTCTCTGATGCCTAGACCTGGATGACATTTACCGCCTCTCTCTCTCTCTCTCTCTCTCTCTCTGCTTTTGCTATCTGTACAATAATTCAGTCTTAACCATATAGCTTGTATCGTAAGGTCCGTGTGGTTAGTGTATCAGTGTACATCTGTGTAAAAGCTCTCTCTCATTCTCTCTCTCTCTCTCTCTCTCTCTCATACACACACACACACACACGTTTGTTAAGCCTTTTTGTATTCCTATTGAAATCCTGCAAGCACATTTTCTGGTGTCGGGACATGTTTGTTTGCTTTCGCTCTATCTATCTATCTATCTATCTATCTATCTATCTATCTATCTATCTATCTATCTATCTATCTATCTATCTACCGACCGACCTATCTATCTATATATCATTCTCTCTCTCTATCTATATACTATATCTCTCTACCTACCCATCTACCTACCAATCTATCTATCTATCTATCACTCTACCGACCTATCTATCTATATATCATTCTCTCTCTCTATCTATATACTATATCTCTCTCTACCTACCCACCTACCTACCAATCTATCTATCTAGCTACCCTACTATCTACCCATATATCTATCTATCTATCTATATATATCTATGCGTCTTTGCCTGTCTCGCAATTCCTGGCTAACTATAAATCTCTCATTGCCTGATTGACACCCCCCCCCCCTCTCTCACTCTCACACTCTCTCTTATTAACTCATCATTGCCCCATTACCCTTGTCTCCCTTCCTTTATCTCTATTACGGCGCATTTACTAGCCGACCATTAACATATTACTGCATATTCTCTCTCACTCTCACATTATCTCTCTCTCTCTCTCTCTCACATACTCGCATACTCTCACTCACTCATTCTCTCTCTCTCTGATTCTGACTCTCTCTCTCTCTATCTATCTATCCCTCGCCTCTCTCTATTCATCCTTCCCAGTCCCCATCATCCACTCACTAATTCATCTCATCATTTCCGGATCACACTGTTATCCCCATAATCCGGTATCACATAAACAACTTTTCCGGAATATTTTACCATAGTCCGAGTACGAAATAATATGAAGTAGCGGAAACGAATACCCAACGTTTTCATTAATTTATTCATTCATTCATTCATTCATTCATTCATTCATTCATTCATTCATTCATTTATTTTGTATTGTGTATTTTTTTGTTTTTCTAGTCAGGGCAGAGTTTTGTATTTGATAGCCCGTGAGAAGATTGCATAGTCATATTGAATTAAGAGGATGTAGTAGATATGTCTATATATTATCTGATGACAAAAGGCAGGAATGACACAAGTACATTAGCGACGTAGGTTTCGAAGTAACAGTATCGAAGTAAAAAACAAAAAAAGGAAAACAAAAATGTGTTTTACATAAATGTACAGTCAACTTGTTTAATCCGCAGTCACAGAAATTGTAGTTATGCATTTTTTTTCCAGATAGCTATAGAAAACAGCATCGCGTATACTGTATACAGTATGTCTTGATTCATCCCTTTTCCATTTTACATATTGCACATTTATTCTATACATTAACTTATTAACTTCTAATAAGCCTAAATACTATTCTGAGACTGTGGATTATACGAGTTGACTGTACATAGATACACTAACCACACGGACTTTACGCTGCAAGCGAGATGGTTCGAGTACAGACAGAACAAACCCTAATGAAGGAGAGAGAGAGAGAGAGAGAGAGAGAGAGAGAGAGAGAGAGAGAGAGAGAGAGAGAGAGATATCATACTATTTATACCTCACAGACAATAGCCCCTCTTGCACACAACATACACGCAGCTACCTCTAAAAAAACTATATATACCGGTATATATATATATAGATAGACAGACAGACAGACAGATAGAGAGAGAGAGAGAGAGATAAAGATGGATAGATATAGATAGATATATAAATAGATACACTGATAGATGGAATGGTAGATAGATGGAATGGTAGATAGATAGACTGATAGACAGACAAATAGACAGATCGAGAGAGAGAGAGATACATTTGAAAACAGGATTGAGAGATGAAAGCGCATTTACAGGAACAAATAGTGCCATTCCATAAAATTAAAGGAATAAGTCAAGAATCGAAGGGGAGAATTCCACTTGAGGGATTTTTTCCTTGACCCCTTATTCCCTCATCTTTAGCCCCATTGCTTTTGAGATTTTAAGACGCTGGCTCGATTAGTTTAGCTATTGTAAGATATTTCGCCCCATTTCTGTCAATTTTAAGACCTTTCGTGCCATTTAGGTGTCGATTTTTTCCTGGCGAGCGATAGCGAGCCTGTAATATAAGAGGAATCGGCCTTCGGCCGGGACATTTTTCTACCGAAAAATGTACAAATTTATCTTGAAATGAGGTCTACGGGGTGTAATTCTAAGCTTGATGGAGATCTATGGAACAAACTAAAAACCTCCCCTTAAAGGGATCGATAAAAAATATATTTTATTGTAGGACCCATTTTTAAAAGGACCATCACACTCCTAAATCTAGGGGATAAACATTATATAAAACCATTGGGTATATCAAGAGTGATTTACATATATATAATTGATATAAAGAGGGTTAAACAAATATATACAGTATATATATACGAGCATGGGTTATATTGACAGAGATTCTAATTGGTATAAACAGAGCATTAAAAAACGGTATATAAGGTCACTGGGTATGTTAAGGTCACTTGGTATGTTAAGGTCACTGGGTATGTTAAGGTCACTGGGTATGTTAAGGTCACTGGGTATGTTAAGGTCACTGGGTATGTTAAGGTCACTGGGTATGTTAAGGTCACTGGGTATGTTAAGGTCACTAGGTATATAAAGTCACTGGGTATGTTAAGGTCACTGGGTATGTTAAGGTCACTGGGTATGTTAAGGTCACTGGGTATGTTAAGGTCACTGGGTATGTTAAGGTATATATATAAGGTCACTGGGTATATTAAGGTATATAAGGTCACTGGGTATGTTAAGGTCACTAGGTATATAAGATCACTGGGTATATTAAGGTCACTGGGTATGTTAAGGTCACTGGGTATGTTAAGGTCACTGGGTATGTTAAGGTCACTGGGTATGTTAAGGTATATAAGGTCACTGGGTATGTTAAGGTCACTAGGTATATAAGGTCACTGGGTATGTTAAGGTCACTGGGTATGTTAAGGTCACTGGGTATGTTAAGGTATATAAGGTCACTGGATATGTTAAGGTCACTGGGTATGTTAAGGTCACTGGGTATGTTAAGGTATATAAGGTTACTGGGTATGTTAAGGTATATAAGGTCACTGGGTATGTTAAGGTATATAAGGTCACTGGGTATGTTAAGGTATATAAGGTCACTGGGTATGTTAAGGTATATAAGGTCACAGGGTATGTTAAGGTCACTGGGTATGTTAAAGTATATAAGGTCACTGGGTATGTTAAGGTATATAAGGTCACTGGGTATGTTAACCCTCTCACATCCTGACGCGATTTTTGAGCCTATTAGGGATACTTTAAATCCTTTGTTACTGTCAGGGGTATCCATAAACCTTTAGTTTGTTTACTTCAACCTCTGCAGTTGTCTTTGAGTTAGCTGTGGGCAGAAAACTAATTTTGGAGAGGTAATTATAACAGTGAGAGTAATCAATTTCTTATTGCTAATCTGGCAACCTCTGCGTCCTATGGTCGTGAGAGGGTTAAGGTATCTGGGTATGGTAAGGTCACTGGGTATGTTAAGGTCACTGGATATGTTAAGGTATATAAGGTCACTGGGTATGTTAAGGTATATAAGGTCACTGGGTATGTTAAGGTATATAAGGTAACTGGGTATGTTAAGGTCACTGGGTATGTTAAGGTATATAAGGTCACTGGGTATGTTAAGGTCACTGGGTATGTTAAGGTATATAAGGTCACTGGGTATGTTAAGGTATATAAGGTCAATGGGTATGTTAAGGTCACTGGGTATGTTAAGGTATATAAGGTCACTGGGTATGTTAAGGTATATAAGGTCACTGGGTATGTTAAGGTCACTGGGTATGTTAAGGTATATAAGGTCACTGGGTATGTTAAGGTATAGAAGGTCACTGGGTATGTTAAGGTATATAAGGTCACTGGGTATGTTAAGGTATCTGGGTATGGTAAGGTCACTGGGTATGTTAAGGTCACTGGATATGTTAAGGTATATAAGGTCACTGGGTATGTTAAGGTATATAAGGTCACTGGGTATGTTAAGGTCACTGGGTATGTTAAGGTATATAAGGTCACTGGGTATGTTAAGGTATATAAAGTCACTGGGTATGTTAAGGTATATAAGGTCACTGGGTATGTTAAGGTATATAAAGTCACTGGGTATGTTAAGGTCACTGGGTGTGTTAAGGTATATAAGGTCACTGGGTATGTTAAGGTATATAAGGTCACTGGGTATGTTAAGGTATATAAGGTCACTGGGTATGTTAAGGTATATAAGGTCACTGGGTATGTTAAGGTATATAAGGTCACTGGGTATGTTAAGGTATATAGTCACTGGGTATGTTAAGGTATATAAGGTCACTGGGTATGTTAAGGTATATAAGGTCACTGGGTATGTTAAGGTATATAGTCACTGGGTATGTTAAGGTATATAAGGTCACTGGGTATGTTAAGGTATATTAAGGTCACTGGGTATGTTAAGGTATATAAGGTCACTGGGTATGTTAAGGTATATAAGGTCACTGGGTATGTTAAGGTATATAAGGTCACTGGGTATGTTAAGGTATATAAGGTCACTGGGTATGTTAAGGTATATAGTCACTGGGTATGTTAAGGTATATAAGGTCACTGGGTATGTTAAGGGGAGGTTTTTAGTTTGATCTCTAGATATCCTTCAAGCTTAAGATTACACCCCCTTGAGCCCCTTTCAAGATAAATTTGTAAATTTTTCGGTAGAAAAATGGCCCGGCTGAAAGCCGGTTCCTCTTAAATTACAGGCTCGCTATCGCTCGCCAGGATAAAATCGACACCTAAATGGCACGAAAGGTCTGAAAATTGACAGAAATGGGTATTGCAAGTTCTTAAAATCGTCAAAATAATGGCGCAAACGCCTTAAAATATCAAAAGCAATGCGGATAAACATGAGGGAGAAAGGAGTCAAGAAAAAAAATCCCTCAAGTGGAAATCTCCCCTTAAGACTGATATGCCTTTCTAAATTGATAAAAGGATGGGTTTCCGACCACCACTATAATATATATACCCTGGCAAAGGATAGATTACTACTAAGGACACGGTATTAATCGTGTCCATGCCCATATTAATTGAGAGCGCATTAAAGATAAAAACGATAGATGGACGCATAGATAGATAGTCAGTTAAGTCATCATTATATTGCATACAAAGATATATACAGTAGATAGATAGATAGAGATAGAAATACAAAAATTAAGAGAATAGATTTGCAAAAAGGAGTCTCATTCGACTCATCCGGTCTCGAACCCCGAACCGGAACCGAACCCTATCCGGCCTGAATAATGAAGCAGTCCGGATGGCGGTATTGGGCTCCTTCCAGTCTCCAAAGGGCGCGGAGAGGGAGGGAGAGGGAACAAGAGAGAGAGAGAGAGAGAGAGAGAGAGAGAGAGAGAGAGAGAGGAGAAGAGAGAGCGAGGAGAGGAGAGGAGTGAGAGGAGGGGAAGAGGAGGGAGGGGGGAGAGAGAGAGAGAGAGAGGAGAGAGCTGGAGGGAGCGATGAGGAGAGAGAGAGAGGAGGGAGAGAGAGTGAGAGGAGGGAGAGAGAGAGATGTGAGAGAGACGCGAGAGAGCTGAGGAAGAGGGGAGAGAGAGAGAGAGAGAGGAAGAGGAGACGAGAGGAGAGAGAGTGGAGGAGAGAGAGAGAGAGGAGAGAGAGGGGGAGAGAGAGAGAGAGACGCGGAGAGAATAGAGAGAGAGAGAGAGGAGAGAGAGAGAGGAGAGAGATGAGAGAGGAGAAGAGAGAGAGAGAGGAGAGAGAGAGAGAGAGAGAAGATAGATTCCCCACATTCCATACATTATAGCTCTGAGCCCCCCCCCCCCCCCCCCCCCCCAAGATACCTTATGGCTATCAGAGTGTAAGGGAACTGGTTAGTTTTGAGGGTCTATTTATTTATATATACATTTATTTTTTTAGTTTCCTCCCTAGACCTCCATCAAACTTAAAAAACATCCAGTAGATCCCTTTACTAGATTAATTTGTACATTTTTCGGTGAAAAATGTCACGGCCGAAGGCCGGTTCATCCATAATTACAGGCTCGCTATCGCTCGCCAAAAATTTGTTTTGACACCTAAAGGGTATGGAAGGTGTTAATATTGACAACAAAATGGGACGAAAGGTCTTAAACTCGACAAACTAATGGGGCAAACGTCTTAAAATCTCAAAACTAATGAGGATAAGCATGAGGAAGAAAGGGGCCCATAAAAACGGCCCCTCTCCCCTTAAGGTAAGGTAGGGGACGTGATTGGCCAATATCCAGCCACTCTCTCTCTCTCTCCAGGTTATGAGTTACAAGGAATTACAAGGAATGGTTAGTATCTCAAAGGCCTTGCGGTCCATTCCGAGGAGATACCCACAGTAGAAAGTAGGAGATACTCCGAGTAGTATTGTGTAGAGCCATGTACGGTCGCGCTATTAAGTCATGTCCCAGCTGTCATTACGTTTGGCTTGCTCTGTGCTTTATTAATGTCTGTCAGATGTTGAATAGGGTGGGTAAGTGTAGGAACATGTTAGTGTATGGCACTCAATATGAAGAAATGAAGCTTAGATTTTGCTGATACCAATTATTGATCAAAACATACTTGGTGCCGAGACATCACTTCTTAGCGCGACTGTACTCATTGGAGAGTGTGCACTATAGTGTACTCCCTTCTTAAACTGCTCTACTGAACAACTATTTACAACTTCTGAGGGAAGTTTGCTCCAGGTAGAAGAGATCATATAGCCTATATGAAAAAGTGTCCACATACACTAATGCTAAACCTTTTCAATTCTAACTTCCATCAATGATAGTGTGTTGTATTTCTATCGAGTGTAAACATTGTTAAAATCCACATTGTCAAAGCCATTAAGTATTTTGAAATCTTCATTGAGTTGACCTCGTAGTCTACGGGTTTCCAACGAAAAGAGACTGAGAGCTCTCAATCGCTCCTCAAAGATTAGTCTTAACATTTATGAAATACGTTTCGTAGCCCTAAGTTGGACTCTTTCTAGTTGCTCTATATCTTTCCTGAGTGCTGGAAACCAGAATTTAGCAGCATATTCTAGAGAACATAACTGGAAAGATACTGGAACGATAAAAAAAAGCAACTACAGGATCATGAACACTAAGAAAGAGAAAGATAAAAACAGAGGGAAAGAAAGAAGAGCATTTGTCGCGAGATTTAACAGACGAGGGATATAATAGTAAATATTATGAAAGAACACGCCATTAAAAATACATTACCAGAATGACAAGGGGGAGAGAGAGAGAGAGAGAGAGAGAGAGAGAGAGAGAGAGAGAGAGAGAGAGAGAGAGAGAGAGAGAGAGAGAGAGAGAGAGAGAGAGAGAGAGAGAGAGAGAGAGCGAGTGAGAGAGAGAGAGAGAGAGAGAGAGAGAGAGAGAGAGAGAGAGAGAGAGAGAGGGAGCTCGGTAGGCTACATCAGAATACATCGATATATCCTAGAACACAATAAATTTACCTTTAGTCTATCTATCTATCTATCTACCCATACATATCTATCTATCTATATATATATCTACTATTCTATCTATCTATGTATCTATCTATCTATCTATCTATCTGTACTTCAAGAGCCCCGATACACAAAGCACCAACCACCTCGCATCGCTAACTTCAGACAACTTTACCCAGCTTAGGAAATACAGTAGCCAATAATATTAAACCTGACACAAAAAAGTGGTATGGGGAGATGGCTATATTAAGGGGAGGTTTTTAGTTTGTTCTTTAGACCTCCATCAAACTTAAAATTACACTGCTTTCCAAGATAAATGTGTACATTTGTCGATAGAAAAATGACCCGGCCGCTTAAATTACAGGCTCGCTATCGCTCGCCAGGAACAAATCGACACCTAAATGGCACGAAAGGTCTTAAAATTGACAGAAATGGGGCGAAAGTTCTTAAAATCGTCAAACTAATGGGGCAAACGTCTAAAAATCTCAAAAACAATGGGGCTAAACATGAGGGAGAAGGAAGTTCGAAAAAAAATCCCTCAAGTGGAAACCTCCCCTTAACTATGAGGTCTCATGCGACTTATGGCGACCGTGAGGTACCTGGCTTCCCACCAAGTACTGTACATACGCAGATGCACTTTGTATTGGTGAGAAGATGTGTAGGCTAACACAGGCTGATAGCAGCTTGGTTAGGGAGGAACCACGATACAATTAGCTCCGCCGCTATGGTCGATTTTTTTTTTTTTTTTTTAGGATTCTGGTGGATTCGAACCCTTGCGCCATTAGTCATCGCGAGACCACCGTACAGCGCCTTGTGTGCGTGTGCGTGTGTGTGTGTGTATGTATGTGCGTGTGTGTATGTGTATGTGTGTAGTGTGTGTGTGTGTGTGTGTGTGTGTGTGTGTGTGTGTGTTTTGTAGCCTGTAACCAATTCTAGCTATTTTTTTCACCACATGTTCCGTATTTTTTCCCCGTCAGTTTTCTTATTTAAGTAAGATTGTTTTGAATTCCAACTACTAACTTAACGCTATCTGGTGCAGGGAGGGTCTTTTTTAATCCTCCCTGTTTCACTTCATTAGTTTGGCGATTATAAGACGCTTCACCCCCTTGAGGTGTGAATTTCTACTAAGAACATAAGAAAATAGGAGTCTGCAGAAATCCGATTGGCCCATACAAGGCAGATCCCTCTCACACCCAACCCATATCGTCCATATGTCCTATCTAATTTTATCTTGAAGCTCTCTATCGTTCTTGATGCTATTATGGCGCTAGGTAGCCTATTCCACGAGCGATAGCGAGCCTGCAGCTTAGGATATTTGTCTACCAAAAAATGCACATATTAAAGTTGAAGGGGGCATGGGCGGCGATTTTTAGTTTGGAGGGGGTCTCATGGGGCGTTATTCTTAGTCTAGGGAGGGGGGGGGGGGGGCAAATATAAAAAATGCTCGAAAAATTAGCCATTCCTTGGTGTAGAGAATATAATAGTGTGGTGTTGTTTAGGGCCAGCTGTGTCTGTTAAGTGGGCTATTGTTGGGGTTGTGTATATATATATATGTACCCACACACACCCACACACCCACCCACACACACCCACACACACACACACACAGCCCGTAGCCTAGTAGGTAGAGCTCTCGTCTCACACACGAGGGGTCGGGGGTTCAATCCCCGGCCGGGCGGAGACAAATTGGGCTTGTCTCCTTTCATGTGTTAGCCTCAGTTCACCTAGCTGTAAATAGGTACCTGGAATAAGCGGACGACGTTGTGACGTCCCATCTGGGGTTGGCAAAAATGGTACAAGGCGAGATGGGTATCATATGGTTCACCTAAGCTGATGGCTACCTAAGCCTTCGGGCGAGACGGTACCGTCTATAGTGAGAAGGGTACCATACAGATCCACCCTAAGCCTTCGTTTCCGATGTCGCCAATTGGCTAAAAATACAGACTACACACACATCCACAGCCATTCCAACGATAC
>CM064523.1:720940-750195 GCA_032716605.1 Paralithodes platypus
AAGAACAGAAGTTGTGAGACAAAGAAGGAAGGATAGAAGGAAGAGCAGGAGAAGAAGGAAAGGGAGATGGAGAAACAAAGAAGAGAGGAGGAAGATAACGAACAAGTACAAAAGATACGGAGGAGAAGGAGGAGGACGAAGAAAAAGAAGGAGGAGAAGAAAAAGGAGAAGAAAAAGAAGGAGAAGGAGAAGGAGGAGAAGAAGAAGAAGAAGAAGAAGAAGAAGAAGAAGAAGAAGGAGGAGAAGAAAAAGGAGAAGAAAAAGAAGGAGGAGAAGAAAAAGAGAAGAAAAAGAAGGAGGAGGAGAAGAAGAAGAAGAAGAAGGACTGATTGATAGACACACAAGAAGAAGGACTGATTGATAGACACACATGTTGGCATTAGGGATTACTGAGAGAGGGTGAGAGTCACATAGATAGGCAAAGATAGATACAGATAAATAGATATAAATAGTTACCGTATACAGAACACTGGATAGACATAAAGATGGACAGAGATGCTTATAAACCAAAAAAGGGAAAAGGTAGAAAATAACAGTTAGAATAAAAGGGAAGAGGAAGAAAGAAGGAAGGATAAACAGAAAGCAAACAAAACAAAGGGCGGACTGAAAGGAATACAAAGAACTTATAAACTGCAACAGATCTATTGGTTCTTACGGGGTCAGTTATTATATATATACTGCTAAGCTACTATAGTTTATTCGCTGTAAGTAGGCGAAAAATCATTACCTCTAACCTCTGTAACTCAAAAACGACTAGAGTAATCGTGCTAATATTACTACCATTTGGGAAGAGTCAGTCAAGGAATAGATGTAGAAATTTACAGCCAATTTGCTCAAGCCCTTTTTGAGTTACAGAGGATAGAAGTCATGATTCCTCGCCCACTTACAGCGAATAGACTATAGGTACTAGGTAGGGAATAGGATAGTAAAGCAGAAGGCTCCTCCCCACCCACCCCTCCATCCAGATTACGATGGAGTGGAAATAGTACAAAAATAACAATAAAAATAAATAAATAAAACCGGCTATGAAAAAACTGACATGGAATTTCTGGTAGAAAAGAATGTAAGGAATTTTATTATTGGTCTATGATCATCCTATATCTAAGATCCTGAAAAAATCATAGTTTCGGCCATGGGGGAAAAAGAAAAAAAAGTATGCAGAAATTATATTTACGTTGCGCAACGATCTGTGTTATTTCTTCATTACGAGGTAGTTACTCAGAAAGAAACTGTGTTCATTGATCACTTGCGAGTTTCGTTCTATAAGGAAGTTGGAGCTGTAGACAACGATATTTAACATAATTTACAGCTAAAATACGGTCGTAGTACATACTTATATAAATACATAAAACCCAATTCAACATACCATTTATCCATCAGAAACCCACATTATTATCGCATTTCTGTTTATTATCGATGTTCACGGCTCCAACTTCCTTATAGCCTGAAACTCGCAAGTGGTCAATTTTAGAGGAGGAGGAGGAAGAAGAAGAAGAAAGGACTGGTAAATGGAGATATGTTGGTATTAGGGATTACTGAAGGAGGGTGTGGTACAAATAGACAGACAGACAGACAGACAGACAGACAGACAGACAGACATATAGATAGATAGATAGACAGAGAAATAGGAGAAGACGAACAAAGGTGAAAAGGAGGCGAAGAAAAAGAATGGCACAAAAAGGAAAAGGAAAATAATAAGAAGAGGGAGGAGGCGGAATAAAGAGAGGAGGAGAAGGAGAAGGAGAAGGAGAAGGAGAAGGAGAAGGAGGAAGGGAAGTAGGAGGAGGAGGGACTAATTGGTGGATATATATTGCCATTAGGGATCACTGTAGGAGGGTGGCAGACCAATAAATAAATACAAACATAAAACTATACATAGATTAATACACACATAGATGGAGAAAGAAGAAGATAAATATAGAAAGAAAGGGAAGTAGACAAACAAAGGAAAAAAAAAACAGGAGAAAAAGAAGTGCCATATGAAGGAATACAAAACACTTACAAACGGCAACACACCTATTGGTCGTTAAAGGGGGTGACCTGCTATTTTGTTTTCTCCTTTTCTCTCTTTCTCTGGCTTGGCCCCATTCAGCCTACTGTTTTAAGACTTGTATCCCCATCCAGGTGGGGATTTCGAATTATGCAGACATATGATTTACATTGTGATCTTTGACCTTTCCTCATTAAGGTGAGATGGACGTTATTATTTAGTCATTTATATGACATTTATATGAGAAATGGATAGGCGACGAGCAGGGAGGTTTTAGGAAGGGAAGAGGATGTGTAGATCAGATTTTTACCCTGAATTGTGTTGTGGAGAAGTATCTGGAGAAGAAACAAAAGGTGTATGTTGCCTTTATGGACTTGGAGAAGGCCTATGACAGAGTGGATAGAGAAGGTTTGTGGAAAGTACTTAGAATATACGGAGTAGAGGGCAAGTTGCTGAAAGCAGTGAAGAGCATGTATGAGGGTGCAAAGGCGGCAGTACGTGTGGAGAGTGAGCAGAGCGAGTTCTTTGACCTGAATGTTGGTTTGAAACAGGGGTGTGTGATGTCCCCGTGGTTGTTTACTGTATATATGGATGGAGTCATGAAAGAAATACTATCAAGAGCAGTGGATGTTGGTGTATCGCTGAAAAGGGAGGGAATTGAGTGGAAGCTACCTATACTGCTGTTTGCGGATGATACAGTTCTGATGAGTGATAATGAATGGGAGTTGCAGGGTCTGGTAAATGAGTTTGGAACAGTGTGCGAAAAACGGAATTTGAAGGTAAATACGGGGAAGAGCAAGGTTATGGTCTTCGAAAGGGGTGAAGTCACAGAGTGTGAGGTGAAGCTGAACGGTCAGGCTATGGAGATCGTCAACTCTTTTAAGTATCTGGGCAGTGTGTTGAGTAAAGATGGGACTATGGATGAAGAGGTGCGGGAGAGGGTACAACAGGGGAAGAGGGTTGTAGGAACGCTAAAAGCAGTAACAAGAAATAGGGTGGTCAGTATGGAAGTGAAGAAGTCCTTGCATGACAGTGTGGTAATCCCGACACTGACTTACGGAAGCGAAGCATGGACGTTGGTTGAGAGACTCAGACCAAGAGTGAGAGCAGTGGAAATGAATTACTTAAGGAGTGCGTGCGGAGTTACATGGAGGGATAGACAGACTAATGAGGAAGTAAGAAGGAGGTGTGGTGTGGAGGTAGATGTGCTGGAAAGTGTGAAAAGGAACAACTTGAGATGGTTCGGCCATATGGAACGTATGGAAAGCGAGAGAATGACTAAGAGGGTGTACGAGAGCGAGGTGGAGGGACAGAGGGGGAGAGGTAGACCGAATATGAGGTGGAAGGATGGAGTGAGGAACTACATGAACGAAGGCGGTGCTGGTGGGGGGGAGGGGCGTCGACTGACTGGGGACAGAGGTGCATGGGGGCGGTTCGTTCGTGGCCACCCCTTCGGGGATCGCGGCGTCAGGCAATAGATAGATAGATAGATTTATATCTCTATTTAATATTATTTTTTAGTTTCCTCCCTAGACTTCCATCAAGCTGGGGAAAAAAACCCTACTGCAAGATAAATTTTAAAAATTTTCGATAGAAAAATGTGTCGGCCGAAGGCCGATTCCGCTTATATTACAGGCTCGCTATCGCTCGCCAGGAAAACAAATCGACACCTACATGACACGAAAAGTCTTAATATTGACACAAAAATGGGGCGAAAGATCTTAAAATCTTCAAACTAATGAGCCGAACGTCTTAAAATCAGAAAACTGATCAGGCTAAACATGAGGTAGAAGGGGGACCAGAAAAACGACCCATCTCCCCTGAAAGAAATAGTGTCAAGTGAGGGTGAGTGGCCAAGTCTATTTATCTAGAGGGTTCCTGGGAAGGCTCAAATGTAGCAAAGTTCACAATGGTTCAATATAATACCTAGGAGGAAGGGGAGGAGGAGGGGGAAGGGAGGAGGGAGGAGGGGAGGGAGGAAGGGGAGGAGGAAGAGGAAGCGAAGGAGGAGGAGGAGGAAGGGGAGGAGGAGGAGGTAGGACTGGTTGATGGAGGGATGTGTTGGCATTAGGGATTACTGAAAGAGGGTGAGAGACAAATAGATAGACCGAGAGAGATATAGAGATAGCTATATAGATAGACAGACAGACAAATATGGATAGTTAGGATATATATATATATATATATATATATATATATATATATATATATATATATATATATATATATATACCGGTATATATATATATATATATATATATATATATATATATATATCGGTATATATATATATATATATCGGTATATATATATATATATATATATATATATATATATATATATATATATATATATATATATATATATATATATATATATATACCGGGTATATATATATATATATAGCCTACATAGACAAAATATAGTTATCTGATTTGATATAGAAAGTAATTAGAGATGGCAGGAGAATGAGAAATAGATAATGGAAGAAGAAGAGGAGGAATACAAAGGAATACAAAGGACTTACAAACGGCAACATACCTATTGGTCCTTACGGGGCAGTTTGGATATCAACACTGCTAAGCTACTAACTACTAGGTAAAGAAATGGACAGTACACCAGAAGGCTCCTCCCCACCCACCACTCCTTCCTGCTAACACTGGCGTGGAAACAGTTGGACAAATATAATACCATCAGTATGGAAGAGGAGGAGGATTACAAAGGATTGACAAACTGCAACAGACCTATTGGTCCTTGCGAGGCAGTTTGTATAACTACACTGCTGAGGTACTAACTACTAGGTAGAGAAAAGGATAGCAAAGCAGAAGGCTCCTCCCCACCCACCACTCCCTCCTGCTAACGCTGGCGTGGAAACAAGAGGGGAAGAACCATGCAGTATGGATAAACAGACATGGAATTTCAGATAGGACAGGATGAAACGAAACTAATTACTTGACTATGCTAAATCTACGTCTACGATCCTGGAAGCAAAACATGGTTACGAGCATGACTAACAAGATAACAAAAAATATCGTTACATTGATTCGTATTTGGATGGTATACATTATTCTGAAAGAAAATGTGTTAAATTAAGGGTTACTGACCATGAATACATTTAGACGATTCTTCAAACTCTCAATCGTGTCACAGTTTACAATATTTGAGGGTAGCTTGTTCCAGATGTTCACAACACGGTTGAAGAATTTTTTTTTCGCTTCAAGTGACTTAAAGCGCTTCCTTATAATCTTACAACCATTATTTCTATTTAAATTTGTTCGGTCGATAGTAAAGTAATCGCTTACATTTAGTTTGCTGAATCCCTTAAAATGTTTGAAAACCTAAATCAGATCACCTCTCATTCTGCACTTGGTTAGGCTAAACATGTTTAGTTCTTTTAAGGGGAGGTTTTTAGTTTTCTCCCTAAAACTTCCATCAAGCTTAAAATTACACCTCCTGGACCAAGATCATTTCAAGATAAATGTGTACATTTTTCGGTAGAAAAATGTCCCGGCCGAAGGCCGGTGCCTCTTAAATTACAGGCTCGCTATTGCTCGCCAGGATAAAATCGACACCTATATAGCACTAAAGGTCTTAAAATTGACATACATGGGGCGAAAGTTCTTAAAATCGTCAAACTAATGGGGCGACGTCTTAAAATCTGAAAAGCAATGGGGCTAAACATGAAGGAGAAAGGGGCCCAGAAAAAAATCCCTCAAGTGGAAATCTCCCCTTAAAAGATCCTCGTATGGCTTGTTTCCCAATCTCGGTATCATTTAGGAGGAGGAGGAGGAGGAGGAGGAGGAGGAAAAGAGAAGAGGAAGAAGAGGAGGATAAACAAGGACTGATTGATGGAGAGATATGTTGACATTAGGGATTATTGAGAGAGAGAGAGAGAGAGAGAGAGAGAGAGAGAGAGAGAGAGAGAGAGAGAGAGAGAGAGAGAGAGAGAGAGAGAGAGAGAGAGAGAGAAGGGAGAATGGAAATGAAAGTATATGACAAAAAGAGTGATGTAGATAGATAGATAGATAGATATACATATATATATCTATCTATATGCTCAGGCCCAATCCCCATTTTGGGGGTAGCCGACTCAAGACAGAGCAAGAACAGGGAAAACACAAAAACAACATAAAACAAAAAATAAACACAGATAAAAAACACAAACTCACACACATCCAGGTCACCCAGGAGAAGACCCAGAGACCAGGGTTACCAAGGTCGCTCCAGCACTCCCCCGGCCCCTGACCACCCGGAGAGGTTCCGATCTCGGCAGGCAGACATGCAGCGGAGCCAAAGCCACAAGCCCTCCCACCACACTTCCCGGCACACCCTTCATATTAATCGTCCCCCCAGGCCAGGCGCCTGATGGACTATTATCTAGTCGAACTTGCGCCCGAATTCTTCAATAGAGCCAGTCTCTCTCTCTTTCGTTCTCTCTATCTATCTATATATCTATGTCTATCTATCTCTGTAATATATATATATATATATATATATACCGGTATATATATATATATATATATATATATATATATTACAGAGATAGATAGACATAGATATATAGATAGATAGAGATATATATATATATATACCGGTATATATATATATATATATATATATATATATATATATATATATATATATATATATATATATATATATATATATATTACAGAGATAGATAGACATAGATATATAGATAGATAGAGAGAATGAAAGAGAGAGAGACTGGCTCTATTGAAGAATTAGAGAGTGAGAGAGAGGCGTTAAAGGGGAGAGAGGAGAGAGGAGAAAGGAGAAGGAAGGAAGGAAGGAAGGAAGGAAGTAAGGAAGTAAGGAAGTAAGAAAGTAAGGAAGGAAGGTAGGCAGGCAGGCAGGCAGGCAGGCAGGCAGGCAGGCAGGCAGGAAGGAAGGAAGGTAGGAAGGAAGGAAGGTAGGAAGGTAGGAAGGAAGGTAGGAAGGCAGGTAGGTAGGTAGGGATAGATGGATGGAAGGTATGGATGGATGGATCGAGAAAGGAAGGAAAGGAGGAAGGAAGGAAGGAAGGAAGGAAGGAAGGAAAGGAGGGAGGGAGGGAGGAAGGAAGGAAGGAAGGAAGGAAGGAAGGAAGGAAGGAAGGAAGGAAGGAAGGAAGGCAGGCAGGGATAGATGGATGGAAAATATAGATGGATGGATAATGAAAGAATACAGGAATGAATGATGGAGGGAGAGAAGCTCGGCAGATAGGGAGGGGGGGGGGGGAGGTGAAGGAAGGTGGAAAGGAACGATAGATGAGTGTGAGAATAAATTAATAAACGAATTAAGGAAGGATAAGGTTAGGTAGGTAAATAGGTAAGCAGGGTGGATAAAGGAGGGAAGAATGAAAGGAAAGAAGGTAGGAAGAAGAAAGGAAGGAAGGGTGGAAGGAAAACAAATAATTAAAAGAGTAAGGAAGGAGGAAAGAAGGAGGAAATTAAGAACATGAAAACGAACTAAACTAAGACAGTGAAGACAGTATTATTTGTTTTCCACCAACCAACTTCACTTCTAAACTCAATTAAGCGGAGGTTTTTAGTTGATTCCCTAGACTTCCATCAAGCTTAAAATTACTCCCCCTTGACCCCCTTTCAAGATAAATTTGTACATTTTTCAGTAGAAAAATGTCCCGGCCTTAAATTACAGGCTCGCTATCGCTCGCCAGAAAAAAATCGACACCTAAATGGCACGAATGGTCTTAAAATTGACAGAAATGGGGCGAGGGTTCTTAATATCGCCAAACTAATGGGGCAAGCGTCTTTAAATCTCACAAGCAATGGGGCTAAACATGAGGGAGAAAGAGGTCCAGAAAAAAATCCTCCAGGTGGAAATCTCCCCTTAATGAAATGAACAAATACATGTGGCTCTCCAAGGACTCGAACCTAGGATACTGGCACCGAAATTCCGCGCACTTATGCATTACGCTATCTAGACATATTAACTATACTATACTAGAATCAAGCTCACCTGGCAGAGAAGGTCCTCACCCATTTCTAGCCTTGCACTGGATCCATGCAATCCAAACGAATGATTGGCTGCCCCCCCCCCCCCAGGTAATCACTCGTTTAGGTATCGTGTGTGTGTGTGTGTGTGTGTGTATCGTGTGTGTGTGTGTGTTTGTGTTTGTGTGTGTGTGTGTGTGTGTGTGTGTGTGTGTGTGTATCGTGTGTGTGTGTGTGCATCATTGTGTGTTTGTGTGTGTGGGTGTGTGTGTGTACTTACTCTAGTTGTACTTACTCTAGTTGTATTGCGGGAGTGAGCATGCTCGTTATTTCCCGCCTCCTATGTGTAGGTGTTATATGTATCGTTGAAATGGCTGTGGATGTGTGTGTAGTCTGTATTTTTAGCCAATTGGCGACATCGGAAACGAAGGCTTAGGGTGGATCTGTATGGTACCATTCTCACTATAGACGGTACCGTCTCGCCCGAAGGCTTAGGTAGCCATCAGCTTAGGTGAACCATATGATACCCATCTCGCCTTGTACCATTTGTGTGTGTGTGTATGTGTGTATGTGGGTGTGGGTGGGTGTGGGTATCTTAAGGGGAGATTTCCACTTGAGGGACTTTTTTCTTGACCCCTTTCTCCCTCATGTCTAGCCCCATTGCTTTTGAGAATTTAAGACGTTTGCCCGATTAATTTGGCGATTTTAAGAATTTCCGCCCCATTTTGTCAAATTTAAGACCTTTCGTGCCATTTAGGTGTCGATTATCCTGACGAGCAATAGCGAGCCTGTAATTTAAGAGTAACCGGCCTTCGGCCGGGAAATTTTTCTACCGAAAAATGTACAAATTTATCTTGAAAGGGGGTCAAGGGCGTGAAATTTTAAGATTGCTGAAGGAGTAGGAAACAAACTAAAAACCTCCCCTTAAGCTTCACAAAATCATCTAAATATAGCTAAAATAAGCTTATATAGACATCCCCGGTACAAAAAGGGTTAACATATCAATTACAAACACCTATTTTGGAACGCTTGCATAAAATCAATATTAATCCGAGTGTCCAATAAGGATCCATGACAGAATGTTGTTCAATACCATTGGGTTACTCAAGGTTACAAAGTGATTCACTGGTTCAATATTGATAATAATGATGATGATGATGACGATAATAAGTGATGATGAAGATGATTATGTAATGGTACAAAGGAAATCAAGCAACAACAGGTCTAGTGACCCTTCTAGGCTGCTTGTCCTCCAAAACACTGAGGATCAAGTGTCCAAACAGTGGTTTAGAGTGGGTAAGGGAACATTGGAAAGGGAACTACTGCCCTGGAACTAATGTCCGTGGCAGGATTAGGAAGTTAGTAGGGGACAAATGGGTTAGTAACTGATGGGAGGATAAAATAAAGTTATTCATTTACAAACGCAGTCAGTCGCGGGTTTGATGCGAGATATTTGTCTAGGCGAAGTTTAAATGAATCAACGGTGCTGCAGTCTATAACATCTCGGGGAAGCCCATTCCATAAGTTGACAACTCGATTGAAGAAGAAATTCTTAGCTTCGTGTGAGTTAAAAGATTTACTAATAATTTTGCAACCGTTTCCCCGCGTGTAATTAGATTGGTCGATAGTGAAGTACTTACTACAGTTCATATTGTCGATGCCTTTGATGATTTTGAACACTTGAATTAAGTCGCCTCTTAATCTGCGCTGGGTTAAAGGAAATAGATTTAATTCTCTAAGACGTTCTTCGTATGGTTTGTTCTTTAGGCTAGGTATCATTTTGGTAACTCTACGTTGAACTCGTTCTAGCTTGTTTATATCTTTTTGGTAATAAGGGCACCAGCATTGAACGCAGTATTCCAGAAGAGGGCGGACTAAGGAATTGTAAAGGGTTAGGATAACTTCTTTGGATTTATGCTCAAATGACCTGCCTATAAAGCCAATTATTTTGTTTGCCTTCTTAACAACTTCTGAACATTGTTGACTCTGTTTTAGGTTACTCGATATAGTTACTCCCAGATGATGATAATGATGATAGTGATGATAATGAGGATGTTAATGGAGATAATAATAATAATTAATGATAATGTTGGTGATGATAATGTTGGTGATGGTAATGTTGGTGATGATAATGTTGGTGATGGTAATGATAATGTTGGTGATGATAATGTTGGTGATGATAATGTTGGTGATGATAATGTTGGTGATGATAATGTTGGTGATGATAATGTTGGTGATGATAATGTTGGTGATGGTAATGTTGGTGATGATAATGTTGGTGATGGTAATGTTGGTGATGATAATGTTGGTGATGATAATGTTGGTGATGGTAATGTTGGTGATGATAATGTTGGTGATGGTAATGTTGGTGATGATAATGTTGGTGATGATAATGTTGGTGATGGTAATGTTGGTGATGGTAATGTTGGTGATGATAATGTTGGTGATGATAATGTTGGTGATGGTAATGTTGGTGATGATAATGTTGGTGATGGTAATGTTGGTGATGATAATGTTGGTGATGGTAATGTTGGTGATGATAATGTTGGTGATGATAATGTTGGTGATGATAATGTTGGTGATGATAATGTTGGTGATGATAATGTTGGTGATGATAATGTTGGTGATGATAATGTTGGTGATGGTAATGATGATGATAAAAGTAATGACGACCTGTATAACCTTCCTCGTATCATGTTGACCTCTTCCATCACGCTCCCCCCCCCCCCCTACTCCTCCCTTCTAGGTCAACACTACTCTGTCTTGTTTGAGAGAGAGAGAGAGAGAGAGAGAGAGAGAGAGAGCGCGTTTGATTGCATGGATAACATAGATGCAAAATTATATGCTCGTAAATTAGCCTGAATGTCTGAGTAATCGTGTTCATGAGAGAGAGAGAGAGAGAGAGAGAGAGAGAGAGTGAGTGTGTCCCGACCTCCCAAAGTTAGGTTGGGGGGGGAAAGGGGGTTGATGGATGGCAGGTCTGTTGTTGGGCTCTATATTTCTCACTCTCACTCTCTCTCTCTCTCTCTCTCTCTCTCTCTCTCACGGATACCCACCATTATAATCAAACTTTTGCACACATACACTCGTAAACCACAATTTGCGTATTAACGCAGGCATACTCCAACAACATCACTCACACTCTCTCTCTCTCTCTCTCTCTCTCACACACACACACACACACACACATGTATATACTAACAATAACGTGAAGTAAACATATGAGCGAAACAATATAATAATACTAGTAAGAATAATATATATGGACAGAAGACATACTAGTAGAAATAATAAACATGACAAAACGACAAACACAAATATGTTATGAAAATAGCATATTCTATCGATTGCATAATTCTTTTTACTATTTTTCATATAATAACGAAATATGGAATGGCCAGAACCTCACAATGCATGAATACAATGCTAGTAAGAGATCATACTTATAAATAAAAGGCAAGGCAAAATTGATGAAAGTGAATAAGTTACTCTAAGTAGTAAAGACGAGTAACTGCGAATGAGTTAAAGGGACAAGCTTAAAGAACGAAATTGAAGACAAAGCCAAGGCAACAAATGGAAAAAGAAATGAAAAGGAAATTAAGTATACCGTACCAACAACCGTAATATATAAGTAATAAAATTGGACACGCAGAAATCATACGAAAAAGAATAAGGAGACAATGATACAAATTCGAAACAAGGCAAGAAGAAATAGAATGACAAGAGATATGCTTAGAAGACATAGATAAAGTCAAGAAAAGCAATAATAGGAGATAAATAATGACAGACAAAATTAAGATAAATAAAAGACAAAATTAAGATAAAGAAAAACAAAAATTAAGATAAAATAAACAAAATAAAGATAAAGAAAAGACAAAATTAAGATAAAGAAAAAAAAATTAAGATAAAAGAAAATAAAATACAGATAAAGAAAAGAAAAAAAATACAAATAAAGAAAAGACAAAATTAAGATAAAGAAAAGACAATTAAGATAAAGAAAAGACACAATTAAGAAATATAGAAGAGAGACTATGGAAGATACAATTACTCAAATAGAATATGAAAGTATCAGTAACATATGATGAAAAGAAGGCAATAAAGAAAAAGGATAACACAATATATATAACGAAAGATAAAATATATGAATAAGGAAGCGAATGGGACGAGGCGTGAGAGACAAGATTACGTCTATTGATTATATTGGGAGAGCTTGTTTATTTTGAGGATACGCACACACACGGACGGACGTACACAGAAAAACATACATATACTCACACACACATACACACTCACTCTTTTTCTTACACACACACACGCGCGCACACAGACACACACACTCACTCACTCACTCTCTCTCACTAACACACGCACACTCACTATCTCTCTCTCTCTCACACACACACTCACACACACACACACACTAACACAAAATAATAAAATGAAGAAGATGATGCCAACCCAAAAATACGAGACTGGAGAGAGACAAAATTATACCAAGCGATTATATTGTGAAGGAGGTATATTTTGGGACGTAGACACACAAGCTTACATACACACACACACACACATACAACACCTACGCACACACACGTACACACACACACACACACACACCTACGCGCACTCACACTCACACAAACACATATACAGACACTCACACATACTTGCCCGCTCCCCACACATACATAAATACAATGTCATAATTATATAATAATATAATACAAATACATATTAAACACACACACACACACACACACTGATATTCACGCATACACAACAAACACGCACATACATACAGACATAAATAAACATAATACTCCTTAACACACACTCTCTCTCTCTCTCTCTCTCTCTCTCTCTCTCTCTCTCTCTCTCTCTCTCTCTCTCTCTCTCTCTCTCTCTCTCTCTCTCTCTCTCTAAGGAATAAAGTTGTAAAATCTGGCTGCAAATTCCCGTAGATTATGCTTAACATATATTTCTGTTTCAGAGGTAAACTTTTGGGTAACTCAATTTCAGTTCCCTGGTGACGGAGGGAGAGAGTGATATACTGTGTGTGTTTTTATTCGCGCGGCACATACATACGTACGTACCACACACACACACACACACACATAGATAGATAGATATACACAGAAGATGGGTATGTCGAGATATATATATATATATATATATATATATATATATATATATATATATATATATATATAGAGAGAGAGAGAGAGAGAGAGACAGAGAAAAATAGATAGACAGACAGACAGACAGACAGACAGACAGACAGACAGACAGACAGACAGACAGACTGTAGACAGACAGACAGACAGACAGACAGACAGACAGACAGACAGACAGACAGACAGACAGACAGACAGACAGAGAGAGAGAGAGAGGGAGAGAGAGAGAGAGAGAGAGAGATAAAAAAAGAGAGGTACAGCCCACACGCGGATCATCTTTCTCACCCATTAGCGCTGGGAATGAGGGAAAGAAAGGGAAAGAAGGAAGGAAGGAAGGAAAACAAGGAAGGATATAAAACAAATAATGAGTGAATAAATGAATGAAGGAAGGAAAGAAGGAATGCAGAAAAGGAATGCAGAAAAGAAGGAATAAAGGAAAACATTAATGAATGAAGGAATGAATGAATGAAGGAATGAATGAAGGAAGGAAGAAAAGGAAGGAAGCCAAAAATTAAATGGATGAATGAATGAATGAATGAATGAATGAATGAATGAATGAAGGAGGGAGGGAAAGAATGGATAAATGAATGAACGAAGAATGAAAGACTGAATGAATCAATGAATGAATGAATGAATGAAGGAGTTAGGAAGGAAAGAAGGAAGGAAGGAAGGAAGGAAGGAAGGAAGGAAGGAAGGAAGGAAGGAAGGAAGGAAGGAAAGAAGGAAGGAAGGAAGGAAGTAAGTACAAAGGAAATCAAACAACAACAGGTATAGTGACCCCTCTAGGCTGCTTGTCCTCCAAAACACTGAGGATAAAGTGTCCAAACAGTGGTTTAGAGTGGGTCAGGGAAAATTGGAAAGGAAACCACTGCCCTGGAACTAATGTCCGTGGCAGGACTAGGAAGTTAGTAGGGGACAGATGGGTTAGCAACATAACACAGTTATAAGGATCTTTCGTATATCTGGGGAAAAGAGAGTAACGTCTTAGCAATATTTAAACGCAATAATCCTTTGATAAATCTGAAGGGGGAATAAAATAAAGTAAGGAAGGAAGGAAGGAAGGAAGGAAGGAAGGAAGGAAGGAAGGAAGGAAGGAAGGAAGGAAGGAAGGAAGGAAGGAAGGAAAGAGGTAAAGAAGGACAAGCAATATAGATGAAAGAGGTTGGAAAGTAATAAAAAAAAAAAAAAAAAAAAAAAATATATATATATATATTAACAACTAAGGTATTTACAAAAGAAGGAGACAGTAAACAATATGGACACCTGAATGGGGTGAACAATCTTTTATCGACAAATTAATGGGGTGTCTTTTTGGACATTCCCTATTTCACTACATTAGTTTGGAGATTTTATGGCTTTTCACCCAATTATTATGGCGATAATAAGACGCTTCACTCCATTCATGTGTTGATTAGTTTCTGGGCGAGCGATAGTGAGCTGTACCTTATAAAAAAACGTTCTGCGGCCTTGACATTTTCCTATCGAATAATTTACAAATTTAGCTTGAAGGGGGTCTAAGCGGGCATCCTTTAGTTTGAAGGAAGTCTGGGAAAGCTTTTTTGTTGGCCTATGAGACAAACTAAACATACATTAAGGGGAGAGTGGCTATTGTCTTGGTCTATTAATTAATATATTCATATATTTTTAAGTTTCCTCGCTTGACCTCCATCAAGCTAAACAATCACCCCTAGACCTCCCTTCAAGAAAAAAATGTAACGGCCGATGGCTGGTTCCTCTTAAAATTACAGGCTCGCTGTCGCTCGCCAGGATAAAATCGACACGTAAATGACACGAAAGGATTTAAAATTGACAATGAAATGGGGTGAAAGGTGTTAAAATCGCCAAACTAATGGGTCAAACGTCTTATATGCTCAAAACCAATAGGGCTAAACATGAAGAAGGAGGTAGGAATAACTGAAATGCAAGAGTAATGAAAGAGGAGGAGACGGAAAGCGAAGAGGAACGCAACAAAACAAATAAAACGATTACAAAATGAAAAAAGGTCTAATGAAAAGAGTGGATCATTGAAAGAAAGAAGGACAAACACAGCCAGATAATATAACAAGGCAAATACAAACTTTTGAAGTAAGAAAGATTATATGAATGATAAGAAGGAAATGATGAAGGCAGGAAGAAAGAAAGGAGAGAGGAAGAAAGGATAACAGTGGAACGGAAGTAAGTAAGAGGAGAGGAAAGCGGGAGAGAACGAATGGAGGGAAGGGGAAAGAGAAGGAGAGACGAAGGAAGGAACGGAAGAGGAAGGAAGGAGGATTGGGGATAGGAGGTAAAGAAGGGGAAGGGGAGGAAAGAAGGAGAGAACGGATGGAGGGAAGGGGAGAGAGAAGGAAGGAAGGGGAAAGGAAGGAAGGAAGGAAGGAAGGACAGAAGGAAGGAAGGAAGGAAGGAAGGAAGGAAGGAAGGAAGGAAGGAAGGAAAGAAGGACAGAAAGAAGGAAGGAAGGAAGGAAGGACAGAAGGAAGGAAGGAAGGAAGGAAGGAAGGAAGGAAGGAAGGAAGGAAGGAAGGAAGGAAGGAAGGAAGGAAGGAAAGAAGGACAGAAAGAAGGAAGGAAGGAAGGAAGGAAGGACAGACGGAAGGAAAGAGAAGGAGAGAAGGGAAGAAGAATGGAGGAGACAAAACAAGGGTAGTTGGAAGGGACAGCACGATATAATAACAGTTAATTGATACATAAACAGAGACATATTAGTGCATTATAATAGTTCATAACAACATTATAATCGGCTCTTTGTCAATGTTATTACTTTCCCGGACACAAATGTAATCTACGCATAGCCAATTTCGAAGACAAAAGTTTACCTCAGAAGTTAAGGGGGGTGACCTGCTTTTTGTTATTTCTGTCCTTTTCTCTCTTTCTCTGGCTTGTATCCATTCGGCCCCATTCAGCCAACTATTTTAAGACGTTTATCCCCATCTAGGTGTCGATTTCTTCCTGGCGAGCGATAGCGAGCCAGCATTATATGAAGAAATCCGGCTTCGCCGGAGACATTTTTCTATCGAAAAATGTACAAATTTAGCCTGCTGTCGAAACAAAAATAAAAAAAATGCTGGCTCGCTACCGCTCACCAGTAAAAAAATGACACCTGGATGGGGATAAACTTCTTAACCCCTTCAGACTCATATGACGCAGAGGTTGCCAGATTAGCAATACGAAATAGTTCTCTCACTCTTATAAATACCTCTCCAAAATTAGTTTTCTGCCCACAGCTAACTCAAAGACAACTGCAGAGGTTGAAGTAACTAAACTAAATGTTTCTAAATACCCCTGATGGTAACAAAGGCTTTAAAGTATCCCTAATAGGCTCAAAATCGCGTCATATGTCGGAGAGGGTTAAACAGTAGGTTCAATGGGGCCAAATGGATACAAGGCAGAGAAAGATAGAAAAGGACAGAACAAACACAGGTCACTCCCTTAACCAGGCGAATAACACACGTTAACCCTTGCTGTACCGACAACGTATTTTACATTTTATTCTAGCATTATTAAGACGAATTTGTGCAGTTTAAGAAGGATCTGTGGTAGTAAAAGAGGTTAAGTGAGATAGTTCGAAGCCTGTTACTTGTTGGGGGCCCTTTTTAAACTGAATACAATCGTGTAATAGTAGCCAGAATAATGTTAAAAAGACGAATGAAGAAAGGATCTGCTCAAATTTCACAAGAAAATCTGCGAATGTTTGCATGCATGTATGATAGACATGCATGCACGTTGAAGTTTAGTCACACAAAGGTGGTCGTGGACACAGAGAAGGTAATCCCCAACATTGCAGTTATGTGGTAGTCCCTGGCTCAGCACCAGCTAATAAGTGATGTCTCGGCACCAAGTATAATATTTCTATCAATAATTGGAATCTGCAATATCTAAGCTATATTTCTTCATATCGAGTGAAATATACAAACATATTCCTACACTTACCCAACCTAGTCAAAATCTGACAGACATTAAATACAGCACAGAGCAAGCCAAACATAATGACAGCTGCGACTTGACTTATTAGCGCGACTGTACATCCTTACTGGCACCCCAGAGTATATTGTCACCACCCCTTGGCGTGATGTTGGAGAGTTCGATTAGACGAATGACTTGGTGCAATTAAAGCTGAGATTTCCACTTGAGGGACTTTTTTCTTGACCCCTTTCTCCCTCATGTCTAGCCCCATTGCTTTTGAGATTTTAAGACGTTTGTCCCATTAGTTTGGTGATTTTAAGAATTTGTGCCATTTAGGTGTCGATTTTATCCTGGCGAGCGATAGCGAGCCTGTAATCTAAGAGTAACCGGCCTTCGGCCGGGAAATTTTTCTACCGAAAAATGTACAAATTTATCTTGAAAGGGGGTCAAAGGGGTGAAATTTTAAGATTGCTAAAGGAGTAGGAAACAAACTAAAAACCTCCCCTTAAAGCTAAGATACATGCTCTGGCCAACACATTGCACATTGGCCACATTGTATGGAAGATGAGCGGCCCCACCTACTACCAAGGATATAATTATAACTAAGCAGGAGCTAATGAAAGAATACCTACATCAACAAAGGTATGACAAGAATGAGGTTAGGGTTGACCACACACACACACACACACACACACACACGAGTTTAAGGGGAGATTTCCACTGGAGGGATTTTTTTCTTGACCTCTTTCTCCCTCATGTTTAGCCCCATTGCTTTTGAGTTTTTAAGATGTTCACCCCATTAGTTTGGCGATTTTAAGAATGTTCGCCCGATTTCTGTCAATTTTAAGACCTTTCGTACCATTTAGGTGGCGATTTTTTCCTGGCGAGCGATAGCGAGCCTGTAATTTAAGAAGGCCGGGACATTTTTCTACCGAAAAATGTACAAATTTATCTTGAAAGGGGGTCAAGGGGGTTTAATTTTAAGCTTGATGGAGGTCTAGGGAATAAACTAGATACCTCCCCTTAACCCTCCAGAAAATATCTGGGTCTAGCGCAGTTTAGAAGCTAGGTCAGTAGGCATACCACACTCCAGACGTACACTAGGAAAGTAACCTTAGTTCTCCTTAAGGGGAGGTCTCCATTTGAGGGATTTTTTGCTTGACCCCTTTCTCCCTCATGTTTAGCCCCATTGCTTTTGATATTATAAAACGTTTGCCCCATTAGTTTAGCGATTTTAAGAACTTTCACCCCATATTAAGACCTTTCGTGCAATTCAGGTGTCGATTTTATCCTGGCGAGCGATAGCGAGCCTGTAATTTAAGAGGAACCGGCCTTTGGCCGGTACATTTTTCTACCGAAAAATGTACAAATTTATCTTGAAAGGGACTCAAGGGGGTGTAATTTTAAGCTTGATGGAGGTCTAGGGAACAAACTAAATACCTCCCCTTAAAGAACCAGGTGTGAATTTCTTGGACTTTCTACCAACGACTAGTTTACACTTACCCAGACGTCAACTCGGGTAGTTCTGTGGTTCAGTGATTTTCGGGTACACGGCATCTCGTATATATATACTGTATATATACTGTATATACTCTATATAGCTTATTATACAACAGTTAAAATACAAAAATAAATCACATTTCGAAAATAAAATATATGACAAAGAATATATCAAAATAAAAATAGAACACCATGGATCTGACAAGTGGAAAATAAATTGAGAGAGAAAAACAAAGTAAAAAAACAAATGAAAAATACAGGGACAAATATATATAGATAGATAAAGGGGAATAACCAACATGGACAAAGGTTAACAAATATACGAAGCGGAAAAAGATAATAATTCATTTAAAAAGTCTGACACGAGAAGAAAATTACAGGGAACATGAGGATTAAACGAGGGATTTAATGACTCGTGAGCGATTAAAGTGAAACAATTTTTTTTTTTCATCCGGGGAAATAAAACTAAAACTGAGGAAATGGAGGTAAAAAAGGAAAGTGGCAAAGCGGAAGACATGAGAGAGAGAGAGAGAGAGAGAGAGAGAGAGAGAGAGAGAGAGAGAGAGAGAGAGATGGGAGTAAAGGAAAGGAGGAAAAAGAAATATTGGGAGAAATATATAGACAAAGAGGGAAGATATATATATATAGAGAGACAGAGAGAGGGAAGGGGGGGGGGGGGGGAGGGAGAGAGACAATGAAGGTAGGAAGGGGGGGTTAGGAGATATATGACCCTGGGCCGCGGAAGGCAAGATGTCATTAGAGATATGGCTGGGAAGAATGACAAACAATCATAATATTTGCAGGTTTTTATATATATATATTTTGAGAATATATCACAAATACACGTGAGCCACTAAATGTTTCTAGTCTCTCAGTGGGGATCGAACCATCGACCATCAGGACGATAGCCGACGCTTTAATCAATTACACCACGGCAGTCTAAAAGACACTCAGCCTTCTATCCTATTTATGTTAGGGAGAAGGGAACCCACTAGGCGAATATATTTCAATTCAAACCTAGTTGTAGGATCCATATTTCCAGAATACCATACACGGATTTTTGAGTGTCAATTTCGACCCGAGTTGCGTCGGGACACTCAAAAATCCGTGTATGGTATTCTGGAAATATGGATCCTACAACTAGGTTTGAATTGAAATATATTCGCCTAGTGGGTTTCCCTTCTCCCTAACATAAATAGGATAGAAGGCTGAGTGTCTTTTAGACTGCCGTGGTGTAATTGATTAAAGCGTCGGCTATCGTCCTGATGGTCGATGGTTCGATCCCCACTGAGAGACTAGAAACATATATATATATATATATTAAAAGTAAGATCTTTGATGAAAACTGCGGTTAAAGTTAAAACAAACTTGTAAACATATACACTAAACACACAAATTATTTTTCTCTCTCTATCGCTCGCCCAGATAATATCGACGCCTGAATGAAGCGAAACGTCTTAAAGTTGGAAATATAGTATAACGTATCGTTTTAAAATCGCCAAGCTAATGATGTGAAACGGAAGCTCTCTCTCTCTCCCCTCTTCCCCTTTTCCCTGGTGCTGATAGGGTTAAATATTAACCTTATTCGGTATTTTCGCTCTTCAGTAGTCAGATTATTGTGTTTAAGGGGAGAATTATACAGTATATATTTTAATTTGTATTTTTATATATTTATATATTTATTTATTTTGCTCAGTAGACACGCATTTCCATCAAGGGTTTCGCAGTGTACAGTTGTTCGTGTGAATTGACACCCATAAAATTATACACTCGTAATTGACACCCATACAATTATACACTCGTAATTGACACCCATACAATTATACACTCGTAATTGACACCCATACAATTATACACTCGTAATTGACACCCATACAATTATATACTCGTAATTGACACCCATACAATTATACATTCGTAATTGACACCCATACAATTATACACTCGTAATTGACACCCATACAATTATACACTCGTAATTGACACCCATACAATTATACACTCGTAATTGACACCCATACAATTATACACTCGTAATTGACACCCATACAATTATACACTCGTAATTAAATCATATATTATTGTTCATCTCATTCATATAATATCTGAATGGTCTTGAATTCATGTACCTTAGTTCTCCTATTCCAATACTAAGCCTTCATTATGGTGCCCAAGAGCCGTTCTCTGTGGGTGAATATTGATATGATTCACCACACACCAATGGTATTCATTAAATACACATAATAAAACAAATGCGCATATGTAACATTATTTTAGATGGTTTTGCAATAGGAAACTTTATATAGAGATAAATGCGGCCTATAATGTACGTATATAGTATTAAGATGCAATAAATGAAATAGTTTGCGTGTTTCAAAATAACTTACACAAATATTAATAACAAACCAAACATTATACACATACACAGAACAAATTAACATAATATATAATTATAGCATATCGAAAGAAAATATAACGTGTGTACAAAGGGGAGTAACGCGGGAAAACATAAAAATAACGCGGGAAAAAGCAGAAGGAATCGCGGGAAATAACAGAAGAAAACCGGGAAATAACAGAAGAAAAACGCGCGCCAAACAAAGAGTTGTCAACAAAGATCAGCTGATATAGCTGGCGCCATCCTGGGTCACTCGCTCCTCGGCCAGTATTTTTGTGCAAACCAGTTGTGACCAAACTGACCATACGCAAAATCGAGGTCACATATTCTGTTACATTGTGACCCTTCGAATAGATTAAGGGGATATGGGTAGTTTTTCTGGTCCCCCTTCTTCCTCATGTTTAGCCCCTTTAGTTTTCTGATTTTAACCCTTAACCATCGGCGCGCAACATATATCGAGTTAAAGAAAACGTGCCCATATGCGGGCCTCGACAGATGTCGAGTGCAATTTTGAGCACATAATGTGCTCTGAGAGAGAGCTGGGCGGTGCGAGGAGCATAGATTCCCTCCTGACCGCTCGCCAGTGGGTCGACTGAAATTTATTACACCCTCCTCCACGCTCTCTCACTCGCTACACAGGGAATTATGTAAGGAAATTACCTTATTTTAGGGTTTTTGCACTCGTGTTGCACAATCGTTGCAAGAGAACCAGTGGTCGTAGAAGGATGGTTCAGGTGTCATTGGAAAGCTCTGTTTACGCCCTTTCAGGGATAGATACTTGTATTACGCTCTGGGTCTTGTTTATGCATGAAAAAGAGCACGGAAACAACCCCATCTAGGGTAAAACCACCCGCATGGCGGGTAATAGAAGTTACCGACCCACCCGCTCGTAATGTGTTAAGACGTTCGCCCCGTTAGTTTGTCGATTTTAAGACCTTTCGCCCCATTTCTTTGTCAATATTAAAACTTTCGTGCCCTTTAGGTGTCGATATTTTCATTGTGGCCACTTTTCTACCGTAAAATGTACAAATTAATTCCGAAGGGGGATCTAATGGATTTTGTTTTTATTTAAAGTTTTGATGGAGGTCTAAAGAGAAAACCAAAACACAAATGAATATAGACATAAATAGACCCAACAAAATAACCACTGTTCCCTTAAGAGAATTCAGTCTAACGCAAAATATCCTTAACATTTGATACACACGATACATGACCGCGATTGTACACATATGCCAACACGGCCGACTGACTGATACGGAGCAATCTAATAATTTTCACGAATATAAAATTGCAAGCAAGACGTACAGCCTTAATTTATTCTATACATTCATCAAGTCTACTTTGCGTTTTCCATTGCTATACTGATATTTATCTAAAATAGCATAATTAAGGGGAGATCTCCACTTGAGGGATTTTTTTCTTGACCCCTTTCTCCCTCATGTTTAGCCCCATTGCTTTTGATATTAGGCCTATAAAACGTTTGCCCCATTAGTTTAGCGATTTTAAGAACTTTCACCCCATATTAAGACCTTTCGTGCCATTCAGGTGTCGATTTTATCCTGGCGAGCGATAGCGAGCCTGTAATTTAAGAGGAACCGGCCTTCGGCCTTTGGCCGGGACATTTTTCTACCGAAAAATGTACAAATTTATCTTGAAAGGGACTCAAGGGGGTGTAATTTTAAGCTTGATGGAAGTCTAGGGAACAAACTAAATACCTCCCCTTAAGCGGATAAGTGAATATATTTTGGTTGTTTTATTATTATTTAAAATGTGTGTACATATTATTGTTTTAAGTTTCTTCCCTAGACCTCCATCAAACTTAAAGAAACACTCCCTAGACCCCCTTCAAGATAACGTTTGTAAATTTTTCGGTAGAAAAATGTCCCGGACAATGGCCGATTACTCGTAAAATTACAGGCTCGCTTTCGCTCGCCAGGAAAAAATCGACACCTGAATGGCACAAAAAGTCCTAAAATTAACAACAAAATGGGATGAAAGGTCTTAGAATCGCCAAACTAATGGGCCGAACATATATAATCTCAAAACATATGGGGCTAAACATGAGGGAGAAGGGGGGGGGGGGGGGCGGGGGGCGGGGGGTCTAGAAAAACGACCTCTCTCCCCTTAAAAAGTAGTTCTATAAGAGCTGGACACGCGGGCAACTAAACAAACCTATTATACTATATATAGCCTGTTTGTTCTAGCCCTTTGAGTACCAGCGACGTGTGTTCTATTGCATCCTAGCTATATTCAAACGATGTTATGCAGCTTAGGAAGGATCGATGTTAGTTAAAAAAAAAAGGTTGGCTGAGACATTCTGAAGTCTTATTATAGCTAGAGGTCCTCCTTAAGCTGAATAAAATCGTCTATTCGTTGCCAGAATAGGATGGAGAGGACGTCCCCGCTACTGAATGGGTTAGCTGAGGGTAAATTACCATGTAGATAATATGGCAATGTTTGTGGTGGACGTGATATAGCTTTGTAATTATGAAAAGCTGGCATTAAGGGGATATGGGTCGATTTTCTGGTCCCCCCCCCCCTTCTTCCTCATGCTTAGCCCCACTAGTTTTCATATTTTAGGACGTTCGGCCCATTAGTTGGCTGATTTAAAGACCTTTCGCCCCATATCTTTGTCAATATTAAGGCTTTTAGTGTCATTTAGGTGTCGATTTATACTTGGCGAGCGACAGCGACATTTTTCTATCGACAAATGTACAAATTTATCTTGAAGGAGGGTCGGGGGGGGGGTCATTTAAAGCTTGATGGAGGTCGAGGGAGGAAATTATATAATAATAAAATATATAAATGAACTAATATATACCCCCCCTTTCTCCCTCATGCTTAGCTCCATTAGTTTACAGACTTCAAGACGTTCGGCCCATTAGTTTGGCTATTTTAAGACATTTCGTCCCATTTATTTGAGCATGGGATAGTATCGTGGCGTGGATAGGCTGAAAAGTGCGAAGAGGAAATCTTTGGGGTGCTTAGGAGCAAATGAGAGAATGACAAAGAAAGTACAGTATATGAGAGTGAGGTGAAAGGAGAGAGAGAGAGAGAGAGAGAGAGAGAGAGAGGCAAACCGAGAGTGAGGTGGACAGATGGAGTTGAAAGGTATATGATTGAAAGTGGTGTTGGGTGGAAAAAGGGGGCACTGGCTGATGAGTGACAGAGGAGCAGGGAGGCGATTTATTCGTGGCCATACCCTCCAGTGTTTTTATTTTTATTTATTTATTTATTTATTACATTTTTTTTTTTTTTTTTTATCACGGCAGGGTGAATTTCCTGCCAATAACTTACTATATTTGCACTACAACGACTACATATCAGTATTATGAGGAGATGGTTGATTGTTCGCCCCCCCCCCCCCTTCCCCCTTTTCCCTCATGTTTAGCTCCCTTAATTTACAGATTTTACGACGTTCGGCCCATTAGTTTGGCGATTTTAAGACTTTTAAAGACAATGGGCTGAATGTCATAAAATCTGCAACCTAATGGGGCTAAACACGAGGGAAAAGGAAGACAGAAAAACGACCTATCTCCCCTTAAGACGAGGAATACAGTAGGTTTAAAAGTGTCGATAGCAGAAAATCGTCTAATGAGAGCCCGATTATAAAGAAAAGCGCCATCGTACTGAATAAATAAACAACAGGTATGCAAAATGGCGGCTAGTACAAAGAGGTGTTCAAAATGGCCGCCGATATATAGTAGTTGGGCGAGTGTAAACAAAGATGGCGCCCGTGGTGGCTATCCCGGGTTGCTATGGTAACGCTCTTGATCAGTAGGGTTGAGAGAGAGAGAGAGAGAGAGAGAGAGAGAGAGCGAGAGAGAGAGAGAGAGCGAGAGAGAGAGAGAGCGAGAGAGAGAGAGAGCGAGAGAGAGAGAGAGAGAGAGAGAAACATGGAATATACTTTACGGTACTGTGTATTCTTAACTTAAGGGGAGGTCTCCACTTGAGGGATTGTTTTCTTGACCCCTTTCTCCCTCATGTTTAGCCCCATTGCTTTTGATATTATAAAACGTTTGCCCCATTAGTTAAGCGATTTTAAGAACTTTCACCCCATATTAAGACCTTTCGTGCAATTCAGGTGTCTATTTTATCCTGGCGAGCGATAGCGAGCCTGTAATTTAAGAGGAACCGGCCTTTGGCCGGGAAATTTTTCTACCGAAAAATGTACAAATTTATCTTGAAAGGGACTCGAGGGAGTGTAATTTTAAGGTTGATGGAGGTCTAGGTAACAAACTAAATACCTCCCCTTAACCCTTCTATAGTCCCGCGACACCTTTCCTCATTTAAATCTAGATATCATACCAACATTTTTGCAGCTTAGGAAGGATCTACGCAAGTCAAAAAACGGCAGCTTGGGGCATCCTTTACTCTTCTGATTCATCGACAGTCAATCATAAGCTGGATCAAATCGTCAATCATAAGCTGGATCAAATCGTCAAACGGTAACCTAAAAAAAAAAAACATTGATTTCTCGTGGTTTAGAACTAGGCCTATTAACCCCTTCCGTACCGGCGACGTCTTCTGTATTTTAGTCTAGCTATATTTAGACGATTTTGTGCAGTTTCAGAAGGAACTGATGCAGAGATAAGGGTTAAGGGGGGGTGACCTGCTTTTTGTTATTTCTGTCCTTTTCTCTCTTTCTCTGGCTTGTATCCATTCGGCCCCTTTCAGCCAACTATTTTAAGACGTTTATCCCCATCTAGGTGTCGATTTCTTCCTGGCGAGCGATAGCGAGCCAGCATTATATGAAGAAATCCGGCTTCGCCGGAGAAATTTTTCTATCGAAAAATGTACAAAGTTAGCCTGCTGTCTAACAAAAATAAAAAATATGCTGGCTCGCTACCGCTCACCAGTAAGAAATTGACACCTGGATGGGGATAAACGTCTTAAGACAGTAGGCTGAATGGGGCCAAATGGATACAAGCCAGAGAAAGATAGAAAAGGACAGAACCAAAACAGGTCCCCCCCCCTTAAGTGAGATAGTTGGAAGCCTGTCAATTGCCGGATGCCTTTTTTTAACGAAATAATATCGTCCAGCGGTAGCCAGCATATAGTTAAAAAGACGTCACCGGTACGGAAAGGGTGAACTCTTGGAAGATTAAGGGGAGGTTTTTAGTTTGGTCTCTAGATATCCATCAAGCTTAAGATTACACCCCCTTGAGCCCCTTTCAAGATAAATTTGTACATTTTTCGGTAGAAAAATTTCCCGGCTGAAAGCCGGTTCCTCTTAAATTACAGGCTCGCTATCGCTCGCCAGGATAAAATCGACACCTAAATTGCACGAAAGGTCTTAAAATTGACAGAAATGGGTTGAAAGTTCTTAAAATAATCAAAATAATGACCGAACGTCTTAAAATATCAAAAGCAATGGGGCTAAACATGAGAGAGAAAGGGGTCAAGAAAAAAAATGCCTCAAGTGGAAATCTCCCCTTAATTAACACGCATATTATGACAAGTTTATTCTGGCTATCCTCAGACTACTTTATATAATATACAGTTTATATAATATACAGTTTATATAATATACAGTTTATATAATATACAGTTTATATAATATACAGTTTATATAATATATAGTTTATATAATATACAGTTTATATAATACAGTTTATATAATATAGTTTATATAATATAGTTTATATAATATACAGTTTATATAATATACAGTTTATATAATATACAGTTTATATAATATATAGTTTATATAATATACAGTTTATATAATACAGTTTATATAATATACAGTTTATATAATATAGTTTATATAATATAGTTTATATAATATACAGTTTATATAATATACAGTTTATATACATATACAGTTTATCTCATATACAGTTTATATAATATACAGTTTATATAATATATAGTTTATATAATATACAGTTTATATAATAGTTATATAATATAGTTATATAATATAGTTATATAATATACAGTTATATAATATACAGTTATATAATATACAGTTATATAATATACAGTTATATAATATACAGTTATATAATATAGTTATATAATATACAGTTATATAATATAGTTATATAATATAGTTATATAATATACAGTTATATAATATACAGTTATATAATATACAGTTATATAATATACATTTATATAATACAGTTTATATAATATAGTTTATATAATATACAGTTTATATAATACAGTTTATATAATATAGTTTATATAATATACAGTTTATATAATATACAGTTTATATAATATACAGTTTATATAATATAGTTTATATAATATATAGTTTATATAATATACAGTTTATATAATACAGTTTATATAATATAGTTTATATAATATAGTTTATATAATATACAGTTTATATAATATACAGTTTATATAATATACAGTTTATATAATATACAGTTTATACAATATAGTTTATATAATATACAGTTTATACAATATACAGTTTATACAATATACAATATACAATAATAATGGCTCAACAGATATCCAAAGTTCAACGTGTAATCCAAAAGTGTTGGCATTAGATTATTGTAAAGCTTAAGGGGCAGATTATTGTAAAGCTTAAGGGGCAGATTATTGTAAAGCTTAAGGGGCAGATTATTGTATAGCTTAAGGGGCAGATTATTGTAAAGCTTAAGGGGCAGATTATTGTATAGCTTAAGGGGCAGATTATTGTAAAGCTTAAGGGGCAGCTTATTGTATAGCTTAAGGGGCAGATTATTGTAAAGCTTAAGGGGCAGATTATTGTAAAGCTTAAGGGGCAGCTTATTGTATAGCTTAAGGGGCAGATTATTGTAAAGCTTAAGGGGCAGATTATTGTAAAGCTTAAGGGGCAGATTATTGTAAAGCTTAAGGGGCAGATTATTGTAAAGCTTAAGGGGCAGATTTCCACTTGAGGGACTTTTTGTCTTGACCTCTTTCTCCCTCATGTGTAGCCAGCCCCGTTGCTTTTGAGATTTTAAGACGTTCGCCCCAATAGTTTGGAGATTTTAAGAACTCTCGCCCCATTTCTGGCAATTTTAAGACCTTTCGTGCCATTTAGGTGTCAATTTTTTCCTGGCGAGCGATAGCGAGCCTTCGTCCGGGACATTTTTCTACCGAAAAATGTACCAATTTGTCTAGGGGGGAGTAATTTTAAGCTTGATGGAAGTCAACCAACTAAAAACCTCTCCTTTAAGGGGAGGTCTCCACTTGAGGGATTTTTTTCTTGACCCCATACTCCCTCATGTTTAGCCCCAATGTTTTTAAGTTTTGGAGATAAGTTGGGCGATCTTAAGACCTTTCGCCCAATTTCTGTCAATTTTAAGACCGTTTGTGCAATTTAGGTGTCTATTTTTTCCTGGCGAGCGATAGCGAGCCTGTAATTTAAGAGGAACCGGCCTTCGGCCGGGAAATTTTTCTACCGAAAAATGTACAAATTTATCTTGAAAGGGGGTCTAGGGGGTGTAGTTTTTAGCTTGATAGAGGTCTAGGGAACAACCTAAAAACCTCCCCTTAAGGGAGGTAACGTGCTCTTTTTCTTACGTTTTCTCTCATTTCTCTAGTTTGTATCTATTCGCCCCAACTCAGCCTTTTGAGACGTTTATATCCCCATTCAGGTGTCGATTATATCTTGGCGAGGGATAGCGAGCCAGCATTGTATGGAGAAATCCGGTTTCGCCGGAGACATTTTTCTATCGAAACATGTACAGTCGAGGTAAATAAGTGTTGTCAGATATTTCACAAAGTTTCGGACACTGACTAATACTCTGAGGGATAAGCACTTTTCCCATTACCGTAACTATACAGATACCAATAACACTTGTTGAGCGAAAACTACTGGAATCTATGACAACCCTTAATATCCCCGATTGTACATATTTAGCCTGCTTTCAAAATTAAAAAAAAAAAAAAAAAAAAAATATATGCTGGGTCTCTCCTGCTCGCCAAGAAAAAATCGAAGGCTGAATGGGGCCGCATGGATAGAACCCGGAGACAGAGAGAACAAAAAGCAGGTCACCCGCCTTAAACTTTACAATACTCTAATGTGACCACTTTTGAACGTTTAACCCCTTCTGTACCGACGACGTATATTTTTACTTTATTTTGGCTACTATTTGAAGATTGTATTCAGTTCCTTAAGGAGAGATTTCCACTTGAGGGACATTTTTCTTGACCCCTTTCTCCCTCATGTTTAGCCCCATTGCTTTTGGGATTTTAAGACCTTCGCCCTAGCAGTTTGGATATGTTAAGACATTTTGCCCCATTTCTGTCAATTTTAAGATCTTTCGTGCCGTTAAAGTGTCGATTTTTTCCTGGCGAGCGATAGTGAACCTGTAATTTAAGAGCAACCGGCCTCCGGCCGG
>CM064523.1:750295-956976 GCA_032716605.1 Paralithodes platypus
CTCTCGCTCTCTCTCTTACCTGTACTAGCTCTGGTGGAGTCAGTGTAGGCTCCAGGATAATGTAAACAGATAGATGTGTGGCTGGTGGTGGTGTGGCGGATTGTTGCAGTGCAGGACGTAGTGGACTGGTCTCATTCTCCCGGTCGTAGCCCAGTAACACCGCCGGCTCCACCAGGGCAAAGGTTCCCTCAATCTGCAACCAAGTTATTTTGCTTGAATAAGAATGAGTGTTATTTAGGATGTGAGACTGTAACCACATTCCCTGTGAACATAACAGTCTTTAAACTTGTATGAATGTTATGATTGATTAAAATATAAAACTTGAAAACAAACTAAAAAATAACTGTTCAAATTAATATAACTAACTCAATATTTTAGATGAATTTGACTCTAAATAAATTGCCTCATTCGAAGTAAATTAAAACGAACAACATTGATCTCTTCTGCTTTTTGTGGGGTGGCTCGCTGCGGGTTCAGATCTTCTGACCTCTCCCCGCCGGCCTAGCCTATGTACCAGTTGTCCCTCTATGGTGTGCATAATGTGTGGGGGTGCATGAGGAATATTATTGTACTGTACTGTTGAAATGGCTGTGGATGTGAGTGTAGTCTGTAACAAGTGTAATCAGTTCGCCCATGCTGATCAGGTGCTTGCATATACATGTGTACATGTAACACTGGTCTACCGCATCTCTAATGTCCGCCAGTGCAACTATGGGTATGGAAAGCCACGCCTGTAAGTCGATAAACTTTAGGCACTTCGCCCGGGGAGTGAACCCGGTGCCTTCCACAAACGAGTCAAGTGCAGTAACACTTAAGCCAGTATCACACGAGAGCTATTTCCCTCAACACTAGTCTGGCACCTTATGAGGTCAACATATATAATATTTCGGTTACCTAAATTCATCTATCGTCAGTCTAGTTTCTGATACCAGTGTAAAATATTCCAGAAATGTTGCCAGAAAAATGTTGATCATCAAATGTTGACTAAAAAACCTCTCGTGTGATACCGGCTTTAGCCACACTGGCTCTTTTACAGTTGTATTGTTTTGGCCATTTAATTAATCACTTCCAGGGGCATAAAGGCAAATACAGTATTATTAGTTAGATACAAGACTCTACACAATCACTTATGCCAACAACACAATCTACACTCCTTGAGAGTTCTGTGGGAAAGCCCGACCGTAGCCATGGTCTTCCTTAGGGACTCGGGGCTGTTCGGCCAGGCAGCTTAGGGAACGACAACAACAACTGTATAGAGCATAAACTTTGTATATCTAATAATAATTACTAAAATTAAGGGAGTCTGTTTTTGGCAGGGGGTGAATAATTTGTAGTCTGACTTTTATTAGGCTAATCAGTGTGCAGTTAGGTTTTGGTTTGTTTATTTTGCAAGTTTACATCTTCCCAAACTTCCCAAACTTGACTACTTCCTTTAACGTGACGATAGTGCGTTGTTATATGTGCGATTAGTTTGCTTGGGAAACAGATTAACTTGCTCATGTAGTAATGTACACCCTATGTGGTGGATTGAGTTCTTTTATTTAATAATTTTCATTTTAGTAAGCGTTGTTTCCACATAGCGATTTTTATAATTTAATTTGACTTTATATTGTCCTTGTCCCAATTTTGGTTTGTTTAGTTTGCAAGTTTTACATTTTAAATTATAAATTGAGTACAGTATATGATTAGATTGATATCCAGTATTCGATAAATGGATATAAATTTGTAGTCATGTACTTAACTTTTAACTGTCTTGATGGTGTAATGGTTAGAGATAACAACTGTATGTGGTAACCCAGGTTCTTGAGACTGTAACCACAATCTCTGTGGACAAAACGATCTTTAAACTTGTATGTATGTGTGTATGTATGTATAACACAGGTTCGAATCCCGGTTGTTGTGTTGTTGTTGTTGTTCCCCAAGCTGCCTGGCCGAACAGCCCCAAGGCCATAACCGTGTGCCCCCACAGAACCCTCACTGCCGACCACAATAAAGCCTGGAAAGATCACATGCTTTCATTAATTTCATAAGGAGGTGTTTGGTGTTGGGAGTGAAATAAATAAGTAAGATCTTACTATACCTTGGCATTAGCATATATGGCACTGAAGGGAATGTGTAGTGAACCAAGCCAGCGCCGCTCAATCCTAGCGTGGATGGTGGATGGTCGGAGGCGGTCGTCGGTGAGAAGATCGGAGCTCGTTTGATCATACAGATGAAGGTGTAGGCTGTCTTGTACCGTCTCTAGGCTCGACGCTGAGAAGTTGTCGTTTGGAGCTCTGGAAGGGGAGTAGGCAAAAGGTGAATGGTTTAGATGATGAAGATTTTGGTTTATACTTATACTGTATTTCCTTATTGATAGCAGGTATTCATAAGTTGGTTGGTGGAGAGAACATAATAATTTAGAAGTTTAGGGGTGGGGAAGAGATGCTTAAAATAAACATTATTTAATATCTGTCACTAGATCAATTTCGGTGTGCGTATCCTAGGTTCGAGTCCTTGGAGTACCACATGTATTTGTTGATTTCATTAATTGAGTTTAGAAGTAAAGTTGGTTGGTGAAAAAATATGAATAAGGTCCTGAGGAGGGATTACAAGGTTAGAGGATTTGACAGGAACACTGCACACATATCCAAAAGAAAATGTTCATAGTTTTGGGGTCGGTACAGAGAGGGACTTGATTTCCGGAACACTCAAAATAATCTGCTTGGTTTTCTATATTTCATTAATTTCACCACAACACCAAACACCTCCAATGAAATTAATAAAAGCATATATGTGATCCACCTATGAGAGTTCCGTATGGAGCTCAGTGGTCTGGTTAATCTTCTCTACATAACTAACTAACCAGGATTCGAACATAGGTTATCACACACAGATTTTTAAACACTCTAACCAGTACACCACCAAGACAGTTAAGGGGACTGCCCAGTGTTGGGGGGTGAAAATCGATGGAATTTGGAATATTTAGCTGAGCCCAGAAACACCAATGTATGTCAGTCATCCATCAGTGTGGCAACTCCCAAGGCAAAATAACAACAGGAAATTGGTCTAAATCGATGTTATTTAAACCTTTTGCGGGCGCCGTAGCACCCCGCAATGGGACAATTGGGGGGCGCGTTCGTCGTATGTCTGTATATCGAAAAAATTACCAGGTGCTAAATATTAGAGGAAAGCTTATATATGAATATATGAATACATAAACTTACGTATAAATGCCTAAAACCGAAATAGAACATGTATACAGTGGAATCGCCAATCTCGATCAATCTCATCTCGATATTTCGCATCTCGATGGTACATTCCAAATCCAACTTTTCACGAATCTCGATGACAACACGCCGATCTCGATCACCGAATACCACCGAAAACAGTTGCGCTGGGCGATGCGCCACTGTTTCGAGCGTCCTGACACCTAGCGGCCACTTGGTGTACCAGTCACACGTCCGCCATACGCTTGAAAACTTGTATTGTGAAGTCGTCTACCTGGACCTTTTTTTATCGCATTCATAATGGCTAGCAAGGCCACCGAAAGGGACAATGGAGAGGGAGTGGAAGGTGGGAATCGCGTACCTAAACCAGTTGTAGAAAAAAAGACAGTGCAAAGTGCAAAACGAGAGTATAGAAAAGGAAAAAAACTTAACATATACACAACAGAAGACAAGGATAAAGTGATGCAACTTCTAGAAAAAGGCCACAAAGTGAGTGAAATACAAAGATTAACTGGTATACCTCAGAGTACTATATCTACTATGAGGGGAAAGCAGGCGGAAATAAAGAAGTCTGTGGCACTGGCCAAGAAATTGTTTGCAGGAAATGAACTTGGCCAACGCCGCATCACCTCCATTTACAATGAATCTAATCGTATAGTGGCTGAAATGGAATACTACCTAGATAAGTGGGTTCAGCGAAGATCAAGAGAAAATGCAAGTGTGAATGGACCCCAGGTACGAGAACAGGCTAGGATTTTCTACGAGTCTGTTTGCAAGAAAAAGAAAATAAAGAAACTCCCTCCATTTAATGCCTCTGTAGGCTGGCTGCAAAAATTCAAGAAGCGGTGTGGTATTAAATATGCACACTATCAAGGAGAGTTATCTTCTGCTGACAATGAGGCTGCCGCTAATTATCCTGCAATAGCGAAGCAGATAATCGAAGGAGGGTACAGCTTGCATCAAGTTTACAACGGCGACGAAACAGGCATCTATTGGAAACGTTCTCCCAAAGCTACCTTCATTTCCAAGGCGGAAAAGCAGGCACCTGGTGTAAAAATGGCCAGAGAACGCTTCAGCTTACTCTTCACCTGCAATGCATCAGGCAGCCACAAAATGAAACCTCTCGTGATACACAAATACAAGAAGCCTAGGCCCTACAGACACATGGACATGACAAAATTAGATGTTTATTGGGAGACAACAAAATCAGCCTACATGACCTCAGCACTCTCTATCCATTGGTTTGACAAATGTTTTGTTCCTGACGCTGAGAAGAAATGTGCAGATCTTAACCTGGACTTCAAGGTGATTTTATTCCTAGATAATGCACCTGGCCATGCTAAATTCCTGGTAGGCCGCAACCCCCATGTCCAGGTCGTATTTCTGCCACCTAACACCACCTCCAAATTACAGCCACTGGACCAAGAACTAATTGCCAACATCAAGCTACTCTACTACAAGTACTTCCATGACAAAATGCGGCATGAAACCGACACTAATGAGGAGCTGATGGAGATTGAAAATGCTGCCAGTGACAGTGAAAGTGAAAGCGAATCTCCCACCACCCCTACCCATGACACCGCTGCCACCCAGGACACCTCTGCCACCCAGGACACCGCCGACACCCAGGACACCACCGCCGACACCCAAAATGAAGCAGTGGAAATTGTCACGGTGAAGGCATTTTGGAAGAGGTTCAACATTCGCCAAGCAGTGGATTTCATTGTCAAAGCATGGAATAAAATAACAGATGCAACCATCAGTCATGCCTGGAAAAATCTGTTAGTACCGGTACCCAATGACAACCAACCCAACCCGCCAAATCCTGCACAGATTCAACGGCAGGCAGACTTGCTGGCTGACACCCTTGCCTCAATTAACACTGTCCCTGCACCTGGCTTTTGTGATGTGAGAGAGGCTGATGTGATGCAAGAGTTGGTGGGGGAAAAAGTGGATGCAAGTGAGGCAGTGGTAAATTTGATAAGAGAAGACGTGATGGAGGACGAACCAGAAATGCCAGCCACCCAGCCACAGCCTCGCTCCCTCAGTGTCCAGCAATTATCAGAGGCACTTGGGTTCATAACGAAGGCCAAGGATATTGTTGAGGGTAACCTGGAGAGTTCTTCAATCATTAATGAGGCATTTGATGAGCTCAACAAGCAACTAATGACGGTCTACACCACAAAGGTGAACGAACAAAAGCAGTCCACGATCACACAGTTTTTCAAGATGAAGCAACAAGTCGCCAATGTCATCGAAACTATCACCGAAGAAGAGGGACCTGTAGACCTTGATGACTTGGACACTGAACTGCCAGAGGATCAATTTAAAGGATTCAACAGAGCAGTCGACGGTGCCGGTACTAGTGGTGACAGGGTGAGGGAAGCAATTGCAAGAATTGATGACAGTGACTGTGCGCCGGGTGCGGAGACGCAGTAACCTAACTGCGTTCGCCTCGGAACCAACAATCAACCACACAAACCTCGTTATCAATAAATATAAGGTAAAAATAAAACTCTTTCATTATTCATTTTATCTATTTTAACATATTATATATTGCATGTGATTGTGGGGGGCAAATGTGAAAATTGACAGATTTGATGTAGGTTAGTCGGCAAGTGGCTGGAACCGATTGTATTTTTCCCCATAAGAAGTTAACTTCGCATCTCGATATTTCGAATCTCGATCGGTATTTGTGGGAACCAATTATGATCGAGATTGGAGATCCCACTGTACTAAGTTGTTGTTGTTGTTGTTGTTGTTCCCCAAGCTGCCTGGCCGAACAGCCCCAAGGCCCCGAGCACGGCCAAGGCCATAACCGAGCGCCCCCACAGAACCCTCCCTGCCGACCACAATAAAGCCTGGGTGACCGAAGCCACTCCATGGCGGGGAGCTGAGGAGGGTGCGGAAACGCCCGGGAAACCAAAGCCCCACCCAGGGCCCTGTGCCCCTTAGCAATTATATACTAAGTTATATGTACTTATTAAAATGTAAAACTTGCAAACTAAACAAACCAAAATTGGGACAAGGACAATATAAAGTCAAATTAAATTATCAAAATCGCTATGTGGAAACAACGCTTACTAAAATGAAAATTATTAAATAAAAGAACACAATCCACCACATCGGTGTACATTACTACATGAGCAAGTTAATCTGTTTCCCAAGCAAACTAATCGCACATATAACAACGCACTATCGTCACGTTAAAGGAAGTAGTCAAGTTTGGGAAGAGTGAAGAGTCAAGAGTGAAGACATCGCTGAACTTTACAAGTCTTTTTCTCAATACGTATGTTTTCGACCTATGATCGATTATAAGTCTGTAACTATTGATCGTATAAGGATTGTACTCATACCGTTGGAAAGCGTGTGAAATGCTCTATAAATCTCTAGCGCCGTTTTTTTGCATTTCCGATTTGTTGCGACACAGCCCCTTGGCATAGGTAGCTAACCACGGAGTAAAAAATAATTACCTAATTTCAGTCACCTAATTCTGAAATTAGATAAAAAAATAAAAAAAATAAGCCGAGAGAGTTGTAAAACCACCTGTCCTGAGTTGTCTGATCACTCTGAAAAGATTATATAGGGCTTGGGTTTCAAGCCTATCGACGTCAGAATTTGTATGGATTTTCGAATTAACTTCCACCCTAATTTAGGAACTAATTGACCTAGAGAGAAAAATAATATTGTTTTTCCTCCTTACATCATCCTCTATGAGTGTGCGAAATCTCATTAAAATTGGACAAAGTTCAGTGTCATCCCCCTAGTAAATACTGGGCCCCTTAAGGTTTATGCCTACGACTTATCCATTCTCGAATATTGGGGGAAAAAAATTAATAGGATTGAATGTACAAGACTACATATAGAACTGACCTGAAGGGGAAAGACAGTTGTTGGTTCCAGGTTGGGTTAGGTCCGTGAGCGAGGGAGGTGCGGGCAGAGGAACGCTGGAAGGTACCCTCTACGTACGGTCTGACTGCATCACAAGCATCACCATCCACCACACCTTCAACCACACCCTCATCGGAAACCATACCTTATAGTTCAGAGAGAGAGAGTGAGAGAAAGAGAGAGAGTGTAAGATAATGTGAGGGTGAGAAATTAGAGAGACATTGTATGGAAAGAGAAGCAGAGTGAGGGAGGTGCGGGCAAAGGAACGTTGGGGAGGAACCGGTGCAATTTTGTTTGAAGGCTTTAATGAATATGAGAAGGACTACAAGAAAACTAACATGAAATAGCATTGCTTTGGCCATTTCATCACTTCCAAAGACATAATTTGAACTATAAACCAAAATTTTATCTTTACATTTTTTTTTTTTTTTTTTTTTTTTTTCTATGTGATTGAGGGAGGCAAAAGGCATAACTGCCTATAGCGAGTGCCTCCCCCATAGTTGAAAGAGTGACAGGGCCAAAATCAAGGGACGTTCGAGCCAAAATGCCTGGACACACTGTACAATAATAAAGATTAAAAGTACTGGACTCTGCTTTTTGTTTTACACCCTCCCTCTACATACGGTCTGACTGCACCACAACCATCACCATCCAACACACTTTCCAACAACATACCCTCCCTCACTGGAAACCATACTTTATAGTTCAGAGAGAGAGAGAGTCTGTGACAGAGAGATTAATTGCATTAAGAGATTAATTGCAAATAAAAGCAATTCAATAAGAGAGGGAGAGTGTGAGAGAATGTGGGGGTGAAAGTATATGGTAGTAAGCCAGACATTGAGGGAAACTGTGAGACTGAATGTGATAATTAGATTTATGATAGATAGGCAGAGAGAGGGAACTTTGGGCGGCTGAATCCAGCAGACTAACTTAGAACCTGGTGCAAAATTTCATTAACCCTTAAAAGACACAAGGATGCATTTTTTTTTTTTATTCTGGCTATTAGTACATATATACGTACATAAATTTAAAGACAAAGTGCTCCACACAAAGTGCGGTTCCGGTCTTATGTCCTAATGGCGGCATTCAAGGCAGCACTGTTCAGAGCTGCCTCACTTGTCAGGTTTTTAATTTAAGATCAGACCGTAAGGTTTGATCATGCGTCTTTCTTGTTCTGCCCATTGGTGCAGCTCCCTCCACATTCACAGTCTTGCATCTTTTCAACCAACTTAGTTCATCCATCCTCTCCACATGTCCAAACCATCCAAGCCTGCTAGTACGCATCTCATCACTAATATTATTGATACCTAACCGTTTCCTCAACTCTTCACTAGATATCCTATCTTGCAGTTTGACCCCACATATCCATCTCACTATTCTTATCTCGTTACATTCCATTCTGTTGATATCATCCACTTTGACAGGCCACATTTATGAAGCACATGAAGATGATTTTATTCAATTTAGGAAGAAATTGTGGGGCATCCTAAGTTGAGTAAAATCATCTACTGTTAGCCAAAATGAAGTGAAAAAGTTTCATTGAAGACTGAAAGGCTTACTGTAAATACAAAACTAAGACACCAAACAAGCCACGAGGTACCTGCATCATGTGTTGGTGTGCGCGTGGGAAGGTGGAAGGCCCGGGCTATGTGCACCAGAAGACGTACAGACTGGTGGGTAAGGGCAGCCCCGCGCACACGGTCCCTCTTGCGTCGGGCGGGCTTCAGCGGCCGACGGGCACGGAACACACCCAACAAGTTCGTGCCTATAGTACTGTTTAGGCAAGTTAAATAGTCAATATCCAAACCTAATTAGTCTATAATACTGTTTAGGAAAGAAAAATAGTCAGTAGCCAAACCTAATTAGTCAATAGTATTGCTTAGGAAAGTTATATAGTCAGTAGCCAAAACTAATTAGTCTATAGTACTGCTTAAGGAAGTTAAATAGTCATGATGAATAGGAATGAGTGGAGAATGCTTGTGAATAGATGAGTTGATAATGCGGTCGTAGGGAGTGGGGGTCATGCGCCAGTTGGACTAGATAATAGTCTGTCAGGCGCCCAGCCCGGGGAGCCATAGGAAGGGTCATGCCTGGAAGTAATGTGGGCGGGCATTGTGGTGTAGTCCCGCTGCGTGTCTGCCTGCTGTAACTGGAACCTCTCCGGGAGGTCTGGGAACTGGTAGTCTTTTGCTGGAGACCCCTCAGGGTCCTAGGTCTCTGGGTCTTCTCCTGGGTGACCTAGATGTGTGTGAATTTTCTATTTATATTTTATTTTGTTGTTTCTGTTCAGGCTCTCTCTCGAGTCGGCCACCCCCAGCTATGGGGTACGTGCTTGAGTATATATATACATACATATCATCTATTTTACTGTCTATTCACTATTCCATTGTTGTTACTTATTTTCTAGGGCTGAATAATCTTAATTAATTTTAATTTTTAACATCAATCACCCCAAATGAGATTAATCAAAGCATGTGATCCTCCTGGGATTCAAACTCAGGACACTGAATACACCTACTGGTCCCATCACATCTTAGTCAGCTTATATGACAAGCATTAAAATACTGTACATGGCAAATACTCATTATACTCCTTATGTACAGTACTGTACTTTGCTCCAGTGCATAGGAAAATGCTCTTATCTCCTATAAAATTATGAAGCTTTATCAATTACTATTACGGAGCTCCAGTCGGGGCTGTTCGGCCAGGCAGCCTAGGGAACAACAACAACACAGCTCCGGTACTTAACTAATATCTGGAATGCTCTCTTCAATTATTAAAAAGAACTAACCCAATATCCGGAATGCTCTCCTCGCGCACCAAATCCTCAAGAACGGGAGGTGCGGTGGAAGGGTCGGCCTGGCGTAGTTGTAGTCTCTGGCGGAGGGAGGCCAACAGTACCTCGGCCCTCCTCCTCCGACCCTCCACCCGGCCCCACCATTCTGCTTCACTTCCTTCACCATCTTCTTCGCCTTCCGTTGCTTCCTCTCCATTGGGGGCCTTGTTCTCAAAGTTCTGTAACATTAAAACTATTAGTCACCACTGCATTTCAGTAGCCATTTGTTCTTTTTGAAAGTTCATATAAATTTCCATAGCCCAGCTCTTGAGCAAGGAGTGCACGGTGGTAAAAAAAAAAATACATTATCAACTGCAGTCCACACTTTATCGTCATCTTTGATGCCTTGTTTCCCCCTGGGAAAACCCCCGCTAATGGATGGACATGAAAGAAACGCCTCCAGGCTACTTTGTCAAGACGTATGCACCTTCCACTATGTGGAAGTTTTTCCTCACTAATTTTCTCCAGTTTTCTTCAGTTTGGTCTTCCACTACTATAGGTTGTGCCAGCAAACTTTACAATAATCTTGACCCCTTAACTTCTTATAACTCAAAATTAATTAAAGCAATCGGGCTGATGTTTCTATAATTTGGGAAGAGTCCACCAGGAAATAGGTGAGGATATTTACAGCCAGTTTGCTTTAGGCCCTTTTGAGTTACAGAGAGGTCAGGGATCAAAATTAGTGTCAAGTTCGTTGGTGCTACCTATACAGTAGTTGTTCCACTCCCTTGACTCTCATGTATCTTTCTTAACATTCTGCTCTCATTCATTCTCTGAACATGACCGTACCATCTCAAAGTACTTCTCTTTATTGAGTCATAGTCCATAATCGACACTTATCATTCTCAATCTTACATTATCTTGCACAATCAAGTGCGACTACGAGATGGGCAGGGAAATATACTAACCCCCCCCCCCCCCGTGATGAATCATAGGTTAAATAATCTTGGCCCAAGGCTGCAAGTTACATTTATCTGAAATATTCTGACTTTACCTTTTTTATAATTTTTATTTCTAACTTCTTTTCTGAGAGTGGTGAAGGCAATGGGGCAATAATGGTGTGCCCCATGGTTCCCTAGTGTCTTACTCTCACAGCCCACTGGCACAATTCAGTCTTTCTCTCTCTGGCGTAGGGATGCGGCGACCCACCGCCCGCCACTTTGATGGTGCAATCAGTTTCTGGAGCAGTGGACCACTGGTTCCTATCTTCAGAAAATTCAAGTGCTTGGTATGCTTCCAGCCAGGGCCCCACTGGGGTAAATAAAATAGCAAAACAGTGGTGGAACTGCCATCCGGGTGAGGGACAGCTCTGGATCTGCTCCTTCAGTGCTAAGGGTCCATAATCCACTTAGTGGAAATGGCAGTGTGGAGTGGGTCAGTGGAGGTATGTCTGGGAGCCTGGCGGGGCGTTTCCTCTGGAAGCGGGACGTCAGATTGATGATGATGATGATGATGATGAAATATTATTTAATTAATTCGACTCCCAACACCAAACACCTCCCAATGAAATTAATGAAAGCATGTGATCGTTCCGGGATTCCAACCTGGGTTACCACATACAGATCTTAAACACTCTAATCACTACAAGACAGTTACTAGTAGAGTACATATTAGAATTCCAACAATTTACCGATAACAAACTTTCTCGTTCTTACCTCAAGATTCTTGCGCAGGACCTCACTCTCCGCAGCCGGGACCATCCTGAGTGCCCTGAACCCCGGTGCCCCACGGTCCCTCAGTTCTAGTACCCTTAACCGCACTCGGGACTCCAGCGCCGCCTCAGAACAGAAGTCACCCACCCGTCGTTCAAGCTCGAGGTTCAAGCTTGATGGGTCTTTGCCTGCTGCTGCTTTCTGAAGAGGAGATAAGGATAGTTTAAGTCTTTCTCTTGTTCTATAAATCTGTATAGTTTGTTTATGTTTGTTAGAGTGTTTGAGAGAGAAGAGAAGACACAAGAAGTTATACAAAATATGAAAAAATACATAAATAAAATAAAAGCTATCTTAAGACCTCTCAAATTAATGAGAGAAAACTTGCTCATCGAAAAATGTGCTTGTGTCACCACCTTTCCTTGAGACTCAAAGAGGGTCAAGTTCAGCCACAACACTCCCTGCTTACGATTTAAAATAAAATTGCAGTATAGAGAACTAAACTCGCGGCGGTCGAGTGGAGAGCACGCTCACATGTGAATCTGCTTGACCTGGGTTCGATCTCAACTAAGGTGGACTATTTAGTGGGTGTGGTAGTACGTCCTAGCGTGTTTCACATGTTCGCAACCAGTCGGGGGACACCTCGACGACATATACAGACTAATAAACATACATAACGAAGCCATTCCAACAGCTTCCTCTATCTACAACACCCCTTCTCTGCTATCTACACTTTCCCAGTCGTATGGTCCTAGTGTACTGTCTGATGGTGTAATGGGCTTAAAAAAATGTAAGAAACTAAATTTACAGGATAGTTTGATAGATGATAAACAACAGGTCAGTAAAAAAGTGTATTCAAGCTAACCTGGCAGAAATTAGTAAAGCTACCGATCGATACTGTACAGTAAACCCTCGATATTTCGGACTCTTTTTACTCGGAAACCCGCACTTCTCGGAATGGCATAGGCCTCTCGGAGATGTCCCTGTATATCTCGGCAATTTCCGAGTTGGACGGGATTTGTATCCAGTTTACAATGTTCTCTCACTCAGTTTTAAGTGATTTTAGGATGAATTGAAGCCTGTGCCTTTTAATTATTGTGTTAATATTAATTACTAAGTACTGTACTGTCCATGAAAACATAATAAGGTTCGTATTTGTCATTAATATGATGAATTTCACATAAAAAAAAAAAAAAAAATTATCTCAATTTTCTCTGGTGACGCAGACTTTCCTCTTCTAATTCGGAATTTTCCCTCTCTTAAGTCGAACATAAGTCGGACTTCGGACATCTCGGAAAATCGGGCTTCTTGGAAGTGGTCTCCCCCCAATTAGTCCAAGATAGCGAGGGTTTACTGTACTTCCTATACTTCCTAGACTGTAACCACATTCTCTGTGGACAAAACGGTCGTTAAACTTGTATGTATGTACTGCCTTTCTTATGTTGAAATCATTGAAAAGTTGACAGAATGAATATAAACAAGTGCTCCTCCTCATATGGCATTTATATTAATTTTGCCTTTCTAAACTGCTTGTGTGACGCCGCCTTGATTTAATATTGTCTATACAAAAACATAGACAGGCAGCGTTACCAATTTCTGCCAGGTTAGCTTGAATACACTTTCACTCAATCCCTTCTCTACCGGCGGTCTTTTCAATTATATTCTAGCTATATTTAGAGGATTTTGTGCAGTTTAAGAAGGACCTATGGTAGTTAAAATGGTTAAGTGGGATATTTTGAGGCCTGTTAATTGCTGGAGGCCCTTTTGAAACTGAATAATATTGTCTAATAGTAGCCAGACTAAAGTAAAAAAGTTGTGGCCGGTACAGAAGGGGTTAAAGGTTACGATTTCTGTGCAACCTAGAATGAACGGAATATACACATTAATTTAACTGACCTTCAAGCGAGTGATGAGGTCGGTGATGGTGGGATCATTGGGGTCAAGTCGGGCGGAGTCCAACCAACGCCGCGCTGACTCCGGTTCACACGAGGGGTCAAGGCGGTTCTGGGGGGAGAGTGAAGGTAATGAGAGTTCAGCATTAATGTAGGATTCAAGTACAGTATACTAAACTGTTTATCAAATGTTTATGCCAGGAAACTTCAAAGACTTACTACAGTACAGTACAGTGGTGCACCAACTTTCGCGGCCAATAGGGACCGCCGAAAGTGGCGCGAAAGTGCGATTAGTGAAAGTTGGGGCATTGAGGTAATAGGAATTAATTTAATAGGGACCGGGCATGTACGAAAACTCACTCCAAAGTTGAACAAACCTAGTCAACCAATGACCCAGAATTGCTACCCCAACTAAAACTGGAATTGGTACACTTACTTACAGGTACTCAATATTTTAATGAGTCTATAGTTCTGATTAGCAAGGCATAATAATGAATTACAGTTCTTATACAGAAACTGAACCACCGACATAGGCCTATGCAATGTTTTGATAAGAGTTCAGTTAGCGTTACGGTACGATACTGACACTCCAACCGTATATGATACTATGAGGCGCATTTTGGCTCAAGCCACAACTCAAGCAAAAATACGCCTATAATTTGGACCAAGACATCAGTTTCAATTATGGCCACTAGATGGCATCATGGCACCGCTTGAACCCAAAACAGTGCAAATGCAAATGGCGCCTATGGCGGTGGCACAGGTTAACCTTATAACCTTATGTCTAAGCATTGTAACCTATTATAATGCTTTGCTAATCAGCATTATAGACTCATTAAAGTATTAAATATCTGTAAGTAAGTGTACCAATTCCAGTTTTAGTTGGTTTAGCAATTCTGGGTCATTGGGTGACTAGGCTAGGTACGTTCAACATGAGTAGGCCTATTTCTAAGTACAGTACAAATAATGTTATTGAGTATTTGTAAGTATGTGTATTGATTAGTTATAGTCATTGGGTGACTATATACTGGTATAGGGTCGTGTTTCGATACAAAACATTTATTTTTCCTCTACCGAATCCTCTTGCTTGTGGCGAATCCTCTTGCTTTCCATTTCCAAGCTCGGGCGCGAAAATGCGAGTTTTTACCGCCAAATTCAAATCGGCGGAATATTTAGACTGCCGCGAAAGTGCGATCCGCGAATCGAGATGTAGCGAAAGTTGGTGCACCACTGTATACGATAATCTAACACACACCTGTACACATTCATATTTTTTTCACCAACCAACTTTACTTCTAAACTCACGGGGCTGTTCGGCCAGGCAGCTTAGGGAACAACAACAACAACAACAACTTCTAAACTCAATTAATGAAATCAACAAATACATGTGGCACTTCAAGGACTCCAACCTAGGATACTCACACCAAAATTCCGCACATTAATGCATTACACTATCAAGACATATCAGTCATACTAAAGAGTCCTATTCCAATATCCCAACGTAAAACAATTTTTCCTTGCATAATATTATTATGTTCCTTCCAACAACCAACCATACTCCTAAAATCGATTAATGAAATTTACAAACACATGTGGCAGTCCGTGGATTCGAACCCAGGATGCTCACACCGAAAATCAACACCTTATACATCGCACCACGAAGACAGTTAAAGGTTGGTGGACACTGCCTACGATTTATTATGCAACTTCGAATCCTGCATATCAATCTAAGCATGTACACACATCCCAACTGCAACTCATATAAGAAAGAAATCTCCAACAGAACTGAAATTTGTTTATGCCTTATTTTATTATATTTTAATCTATATAATTATTATTTATATTTGTTTAACAAAATCCTGCACAAACCTTTTCCTGTGATTCTTGTGATGGTTGTGGTGGTGCGAGTGGTGTGATACCATCCTGACCTGTAGCCCATCCCAGCCTGTACCTGACCCGTCCACTGGTTAGGTCATGACCCATCTCTGATCCAGTCTGACCACACCCCACTCCTCCATCACCACCACTAGAGACCTGTCAAATTGTAACCAAAATTAGAGTCCTTGTACCAGAAAGCAAAATTTGTAAGTATTATAAAGAAAAACTTGCAAAATAAACAAACCAAAACTGGGATAACACAAGCTAAAGGCAAAGGAACTTATCAAAATTGTTATGTGGAAAAAACGCTTAATAAAATATGCTCAATTTTATACTTTCGGTAGCAATTTTTCCTCTATAATCTCTGACGCTTCTCAAAAGCGGGGCTAGGGTGGGTGAGTGCTCTGATTTTTCATGGACTTCAGAGCACAATTGCCACAGCTAGATCACGCCTTCCACTAACAGTACTGTCATCTGCCTTAACCTTGAATCGTCGACCTCTCTTTTTGCAGGTGAGTGCTCTACCAACTGCGCTACAGCCTCTATATTGATAAAAGAGCCCATGAATATCATAGCAGAGGTTACTAAATTATTGGATCCAACTGTACTTGGAGCTGTGATATAATGTAAATTATTCAGCCAACTGTATTATAGTAGGCCATAGCGCAGTTGGTAGAGCACTCGCCTGCATACTGTGAGGTCGGCGGTTCGAGTCTCGGGCCAGCCAGTGTGTGTCATTGGCAGATGCCAATGCTGTTGGTGGACGGTGCCATCTAGCAATCTGTAGCAACTATTCACTGAAGTCCTTGATCATCAGGGCACCCACCCTAGCCCAGCTCTTGAGCAGGGAGTGCATGGTGGTAAAACTGCATCATCAAAGTTGTCCCACATCATTTCCATCTCTACTACGGACCGTGGCATGGTCAGTAGCGCGTCTGACTGCCGATCGAAGGGTCTGCAGTACGATCCCACAGCATGCCACTGATAGATGCCAAGAGTTTTATCAAGCGATTCGTGTTAAATGTCCTTGTAACAAGGACACACCCTAGCCCTGTCAATAAAGGCATTAATAACTGTATCTAATAAGAAAAACATTCTTATCATAACTAAACATAGCTCAAATAAAATGATTTTGTTCATACAGTATATGTTTAGGCCTTTTTTATATTTTTTTACTAGACATAAAAAAACTTGAAATTATGGAGGTAGTTAACCCTCTCACGACCATATGACGCAGAGGTTGCCTGATCAGCAATAAGAAATAGAGTTCTCTCACTCTTATAATTACCTCTCCGAAATTAGTTTTCTGCCCACAGCTAACTCAAAGACAACTGCAGAGGTTAAAGTAACTAAACTAAAGGTTTCTAAATACCCCTGATGGTAACAAAGGCTTTAAAGTATCCCTAATAGGCTCAAAATTGCGTCAAGAACGTGAGAGGGTTAACTTGACCCCTTGAGGATTATGGCACATTTTGGCAGTTAATTCTGGCTATTATTAGACAATTCTATTTAGATTAGGAAAGGTATATAGGGTAAATCTTTACCCTTGTAATTCACACAGATCCTTCCTGTGCTGTAAAAAATTATCTAATGAAAGCCAAAATAAACTGTTGTTGTTGTTGTTGCTGTTCCCCAGGCTATCTGGCCGAGCAGCCCCACGGTCCCGAGCAAGGCCAAGGCCATAACCGAGCGCCCCCACAGAACCCTCCCCGCTTACGGCTCGCTGGTGTAGTGACTAGCGTCTTGGGCTTTCACCCAGAAGACCCAGGATTGCGCCCACGCTCGGCGCATTAAAGATTTTTCACAAGCACTGAGCCGTTACTGTCCCTCATGAGCAAGGGGATGGGCTAGTAGTACAGGACCCCAATGGAAATACGCCTAATCGGCCTTATTGGGCTATCCTTAGCTGGCTTAGCATGCGCTAGCTTTAAGAACTATTATTATTATTATTATTACCATTAATAAAGCCTGGGTGACCGAAGCCACTCCAAGGCAAGGAGCTGAGGAAGGTGCAGAAACGCCCAGAAAACCAAAGCCCCACCCAAGGCCCTGTGCCCCTCAGCAATTATGAAGGGAAAGTTGAGGGGCAAAGGAAAAATGTGACGCTTTGGCTCCCAATCTGCCAACTTCTAGGTTGACAGTAGGGAGGTCAATCTACGGAAGAGACGCCGTCACTTGAGATCTAGAAAATATATAAGTAAAAGGAACAGTCAGAGTAAGCTATGGGTAATGGGTATGGCAGAGATCGCTCAGCTCTCACTCTGATAGACCAGCCCATCACCACAAAATAAACTGTTAAAACACATCATGATCCTCAAAGGGAGAGACTGATTGAACTTGAATTCCTCACCTGACTACCAGTGAACTCCACAACATCCACCCCGCTACAGCTACCCAACGTGATGTGCGGTGATGGTATTGGCAGCGTCGCAGAGGCTACCGTGGCCCGCCTGAGACCCGGACCAGACTCACACACCTCCAGGGCCAGGGACCGGGGCCAGGCAGACAGAGCCATGCGGTACGTCTGGACCAGGCTCATGGAGAACGTGGCCGGGTCCAGGTGCGTCCCTGAAGACTGAGTAACTAGTTTGTTGTTCACCAAGATCTGTGGTCAAAGATGGAAGGAAAATTAATAGAGAAAACATGCACGTGCTATAGGTAGCGCCAACGAACTTGACAATAATCTTGACCCCTTCACATCTCATAACTCAAAATGAATGAAAGCAATCGGGCAGACGTTGCTATCGTTTGGGAAGAGTCCACCAGGAAATAGATGTGGATATTTACAGCCAGTTTGCTCTAGGCCCTTCTGAGTTACACAGGTGTCAGGGATCGAGATTATTGTCAAGTTCATTGGCGCTACCTATAGTGAGTTTCTTTAAAAAGAAGTGATAGGTATGACAAAGGAATATCTAAATGATTTTGTTATTATTAAGGGATTTCTAAAAGAATCCTCCAGGCCTGATCGAGTTGAGAGGTATACGAGTGAAAGTAGTGATGGGTGGGAGGAGGGGCACCGATTGACAGAGGACAGAGTTACATGGAGGTGAGTTATTCATGTATTAATTCGGGGAACATTTACGCCTGGCAATAGATAGAAAGTTGTTGTTGTTGTTGATGTTGTTGTTGTTGTTGTTGTTGTTGTTGTTGTTGTTGTTGTCGTTCCCTAAGCTGCCTGGCCGAACAGCCCCGAGTCCCTAAGGAAGACCATGGCTACGGTCGGGCTTTCCCACAGAGTTCTCAAGGAGTGTAGATTATGTTGTTGGTGTAAGTGATTGTGTGAAATGCAGTCTTCTATGATCTGTTTAATGGTATGGGGTGCTGTGTTACATCCCGGGCAGGTGTCGTCGACAAAGTCAAATGTACTCACCCTAACAAACACCTTGGTCTTGCCCACAGCTTGGCGTCTCTTCTTCTCCTGGTCGGGACAGGCGGAGGAGGGGGTGATGGCGGATGTTGCTGTACCATCACCCGTCTGTGTTACCTCCAGACGGGTGATGCGAGGTTCACCCGGCGGACGCTGGCTGCGAGAGAACGCCTCCAAAACCTCCAGTTCTATCTGTGGGGGTGGTGGTGGTGGTGGGGGGGGGGGGGGGAGATGAACGTGGGTCAACATATGTAGTACTGTACTGGAATATAGTATGTATGTATTGTATGTATGTACTCAGGTCCATTCCCCATTTTTTTTCTGGGGATGGCCGACTCGAGACAGAGCCCGAATAGGGATAACACAACACAACAGAAAACAATGAACCCACAAAAACAAAACACAAATTCACACACATTTAGGTCACCCAGGAGAAGACCCAGGGATTACCAAGGTCCCTCCAGCACTCCCCCGGCCCCCGACCAGTGATAGAATGTACAGTATACATTGACAACTAGACTACTGGAGCTGCGCGTAGGGGTGGACCTAGAATGACGTGGGCTCGGGTACTCCGGTCCGATCTCAAAATAAAGAACTTGACAACACAGGCGGCCCTTGACAGGACTGCCTGGAAAGCTGCCATTTAGGACGTGAGACTGTAAGCACAGCTTCTGTGGACAAACGGTCTTTAAACTTGTATGTATGTATGTACTGTATGTACTACTGACTTAACCCCTTCTTTACCGGTGACGCACTTTTTACTTTGTTCTAGTTACTATTAGACGATGTTATGCAGTTTAAAAAAGGCCTCCAGCAAATAACAAGCTACAAACTATCTCATTTAACCCTTTTTACTCCCACAGATCCTTCTTAAACTGCACAAAATCGCCTAAATAAAGCTAGAATTAAATTAAAAAGACGTCGCCGGTACATAAGGGGTTAATTTCACTCCCAACACCATTAACCCCTTCTGTACTGGTGACGTCTTTTTAGCTTCTATTAGACAATTTTCTTCTGTTTAAAAAGACCCTCCAGCAATTAACAGGCCACAAACTATCTCATTTAACCCTTTTTATTCCCACAGATCCTTCTTAAACTGCACAACGTCTAAATACTGTATAGCTAGAGTAGAATATAACACACGTCGCTGGTACTCAAAGGGTTAAGGATATTATAATGTAAAACTTGCAAAATAAAGAAACCAAAACTTGGACGAACACAGTAAAAAGATAAAACAACTAATCAAAATTGCTATGTGGAAACAAGGCTTAAGCAAAATAATAAGTTGATACCTTGCGTTGTGTGGGTGGTGAAGGAGGATGGGGTTTAGCCAACTCTGGAGTGGCTAGTGTAGCTTCGTCCTGCGCCGCCTCCAACACACTCACTTCAGAGGATCCGCGGCGATGTCGGGCACTCTCTCGCTTCTTGGCCTCTTTCTGTATTAAGGGATCAAAATTATACACAGTCATTAGGGGAGACGACCGCAAGAAATATCCATCAATTAACGCAGTCTTAGATACCAGTACTTTATATTATCGCTTCAACTTATTAATTAACGTAGTCTTAGATACTTTTTACTATTGCTTCAACTATCATACACTAGGTCGCTGGATGCATTAAGTCATGTGCCCTATGATACATACATACTGTACATACATAAAATTTTAAGACTGAGTTCTCCACACATACGTGCAGTTTCAGTCTCTCGTCCTAATGGCGGCGTTCCAGGCAACCCTGTTAAGGGCTGCTTCACTTGTCAAGTTTTTGGATTTGAGATCTGCGCGTATAGTCCGATCCCAGGTCTTCCTCGGTCTACCCCTTGGTGCAGCTCCCTCCACAATCACAGACCTGCATTTTTTCACCCAATTTTGTTCATCCATTCTCTCCACATGTCCATACCATCCCAGTCTACTTGTACGCATTACTTCGCTAATACTCTTTATACCTAAACGTCTCCTCAGCTCAACATTTGTTATTCTATCCTGCAGCCTGGCCTCACACATCCATCTCACCATTCTCATCTCATTACGTTCCATTCTGTTGACATCCTCTACTCTAACGGCCAATGTTTCTGAGGCATACGTCATTGCACTTCTAACACATGAGGCATACACCTTTCCCTTCAGGGGGAGAGGCATTCTTTTCATGGTCAGAATTGGCAGCAGTTCTCTGAACTTCCCCCAGCCACATCTAATTCTAGCGACAGTGGCAGCCTCGGCCCCACCACCAGCAGAGATGGAATCTCTTAGGTAACAAAACTTGTCCACCAGCTCCAATGACTTATTTCCAAAAATCACAGCCACAGGATCATCACTTAACACAAGCTCGCCTTTGCATGCTACGCACTTAAATTTCTCTATTTCTGACTTATCCTTCGGCAGGGGTCCCTTTATTCTACTATAGCGCTTACTCCCATGGTGCACCCAGCGTCGACAGATGCTACATTGAATCGCATTTACGCCCACACCCTTTACACACACTGCACATGGGTATGCACCGCTCTTTTCCACATTGCCTCGTCTCAATCTACAATGCATAACCTTGGTTTTGTTAATATTGACTCTTAAACCCTTGCTCGCCATGCCCTCTCTCCATCTTCTGAATTTGGCCTCAGCATCTTGCATATTGTCAGCTATTAGGACTAAATCGTCTGCATAAAACAGTTCCAACGGGAGTCCGCCTCTAAAAACTCTAGACAGTGCCTCCAGGACCATAATAAAGAGGAGGGGGCTTAACACTGAACCCTGATGGACTCCAAACAAGGACTGCGAACTCATCACTCCGTACACCCTTCACCCTCACCGCACTTAGCGAATCCTCATACATCTTCATTATCACACGCACCAGCCACTCTTCCACACCAAGTTTCCTCATAGCCCACTGCACAACATCTCTAGGCACCCTATCAAAGGCCTTCTCCAGGTCTACAAATACAAAGTAAAGATCCCTGCCTTTTAGTAAGTATCTTTCCTGTATCAGCCTGACTATGAAGATAGCATCGGTTGTACCACATCCTGGCATAAAACCAAACTGCATATCATCAATGGAGATGCTTTGCCTGATCAAACCCTCAAAGACTCTCTCACAGACCTTCATGATTTGGTAAAGCATTTTCAGGCCCCTATAATTACCTCTATCTAGCGCATCCCCTTTTCATTTGTACAATATATATTTACTATTACACTTTTGAGCCAATCCTCTGGGATTTTCTCATCTTTAATAATGGCGTTTATCAACTCGGTGACTAAGTTGACACTAGTCTCCCCTGAGGCTTTTATCATCTCAGCGACAATGTCAGAGCACCCTGGAGCTTTACCGTCCTTCATTTTATTGATTGCGTCGCTCACTACAACTAGTGCTATCAAAGGAGCGGGTCCAGATATTGGTATGTTAGTGACATATAGAAGCTATTATTATGTTCCATCCAACAACCAACCCTACTCCTAAAATCGATTAATGAAATATTACAAACACATGTGGCAGTCCGTGGATTCGAAGCCAGGACGCTCACACCGAAAATCAACACCTTATGCATTACGCCACGAAGACAGTTTAAAGAATGGTGGACACTGCCTTCGATTTATTATGCAACTTCGAATCCTGCATATCAATCTAAGCATGTACACACATCCCAACTGCAACTCACGTAGGCTATGCATATGTGAATGGAAATAGCAATTAATGGGGCCTTAACCACTAGGGAAGTCCTCTCGATAAATTACTCCTGAACCAATATCAATTATTATGTTCTATCCAACAACCAACTCTACTCCTAAAATCGATTAATGAAATATTACAAACACATGTGGCAGTCCGTGGATTCGAACCCAGGACGCTCACACCGAAAATCAACACCTTATGCATTACGCCACGAAGACAGTTTAAAGAATGGTGGACACTGCCTACGATTTATTATGCAACTTCGAATCCTGCATATCAATCTAAGCATGTACACACATCCCAACTGCAACTCACGTAGGCTATGCATATGTGAAAATTTGTCAATAAAGTGCTCCTCCTTGAATGTCAAAGTTATAATAAATAATAATAATAATAATAATATTTATTCAGTCAGCAATTTACAGAGTTGGTACCACATAGTTTGTTACAAATATGACATGTACCAGCCTTGCATAATTCCAACTAAGGATAGCCCAATAAGGCCGTTAGGCGTATTTCCATTGGGGTCCTTGTGGGATTAGGTTAGCTGGGGAAAAGGGGAGGATAAAGAAATAGATACTTTAGAAAAAGTATTTCTAGGGGGTTATTTTAAGATACCTTACATCCTATAGTAAATATCAGTAATCCGTAATCAGTAATCATTTCAGTTTGGTTTGTCTATCTCTTATGTCGTATTTAGTAGTAGACATAAGCTTGGTGCTCCCTTCTCGCAGCTGTCCGGTTCAGGTGTTCCTTCAGGCTACGTCTGAAGGAATACAGTGTTCTCTTTTCACGGACTGACTGGGGTAGGTCGTTCCAGTCTTTGATGGCAGTGAAGAAGAATGTTTGCTTACCCTGTCCTTGGATTCTCGGGACCTTAAAATTAAACATCATGTTTCTTGTATTATGTCCACTCCTCTCATTTGCTTTAACAAAATCATTCTTTAGATACTCTGGAGCTCTGTCATAGAAAATTTTGAAGGCATTAGTTATCCTGATTTGTTTGGCCCTGTCAGAAACATTGAGCATACCTAGTGACTGAAGTTGTTCCTGGCCAACATGTGTATATTTAACAATATACAGTACTGTACTTAGGACGTGGGATCAGGTAGTACAAACCTATCTTACAGCCAAAGGACTGACTAAAGCCGGTATCACACGAGCGCTTTTTCTCTCAACATTTATCCTTAACCCCTTCTATGCCGGTGATGTCTTTTGTATTTGATTTTAGCTACATTTAGACAATTTTATGTAGCTTAGGAAGGATATATGGTAGCTAAAAGGATTAATTCAGATTGTCTGTAGCTTTTTAATTGGCAGACGTCCTTCCTAGACTGAGTAAAATCGTCTAATAGTAGCCAAAACAAAGTGAAGAGGACATCGCCGGTAGAGAAGGGGTTAACAATGGTCTGGCAGCTTATTAGGTCAACTTTTAAGATAGTTCGGTTACCTAAATTCATCTACCATCAGTCTAATTTGTGATATCAGAGCAAAATACTCCAGAAATGTTGCTAGAAAAATGTTGATTATAAAAGCTCTTGTGTGATACCGGTTTTGATGTGATGCCAAAGACCGAGCTGTCTGGAATGCCACCAAAAGGTGTACAAAAGACTGACCTACTCACATGTATATCATAGTCTTAAATGTATGTATGTACAGGTCTCCTTCGATTTACGATTGGGTTACGTTCCTGAAAACCCGATCTTAAATGGAAAAATTGTATGGCGAACCGTAAAATTAATGGGGTAAATGGGGATGCGTTCTCGGACCAGCCAAAACCCAAATCCAAACCCCTAAAACCCAACAATAATATCGTAAATTGGGGCATCGGATAGTGAGGGAGACCTTTATACTTACTCTCTTCTTGTGCGTTTCCTTCCACTGTGTTATCTCTCGGTCGTACTTCTCCTTAAGGGCGGTGTATTCTTCCTCTCTCTCCTCCACCACCTCCCTCACCTGTTCCTCCACCTCCACCCTCCTCAGGTCCTCCTCCTCCGCCCTCTCCGTCTCCTCCTTGTGGATCACCAACTTGACGGAGGTACTGGGGAAAAGTTCAAAGAGGCTTGAGTTTTATCATGAGAGAAAGGGAGAGTCCCCCCCTCATTTCTTTCTCTTTCTATATCTAACTCTACTCTCTCTCTCTCTCTCCTCCTTGTGGATCACTAACTTGACGGAGGTACTGGGGAAAAGTTTTAAGAGGCTTGAGTTTTATCATGAGTGAAAGAGAGAGAGACCCCCCCCCCCTCCTTTCTCTCTCTTTCTATATATAATTTTAACTCTCTCTCTGTCTCCTTGTGGATCACCAATTTGACGGAAGTACTGGGGGAACAGTTTTAAGAGGCTTGAGTTTTATCATGAGAGAAAGAGAAACCTCCCCTCTTCTTTCTCTCTTTTATTTTAGTAAGCGTTGTTTCCACATAGCGATTTTGATAAGTTATTTTGCCTTTATATTGTCTTTGTCCAAGTTTGATTTGTTTTGTTTGCAAGTTTTACATTTTAATTTCTATATCTAACTCTTAACTCACTCTCTCTCTCTAACTATCCCTCTTTCTCCGTCTCCTTGTGGATCACCAACTTGACGGAGGTGCTGGGGGAAAAGTTTAAAGAGGTTTTAGTTTTATCATGAGAGAAGAGAGACAGAGAGAGAGAGGCCCCCCCCCTTCTTTCTCTCTTTCTATATCTATATCTAACTAACTCTCTCTCTCTCTCTCCGTCTCCCAACTTGACGGATGTGCTGGTGAACAGATTTAAGAGGATAATTAAAATGTAAAAGTTGCAAAACAAATATACAAATTATAATGTAAAACTTGCAAAATATACAAACCAAAACTTGGACGAACACCGTAAAAAGACAAAACAACTTATCAAAATCGCTATGTGGAAACAACACTTAAGCAAAATAGGAACCACAGAATATAAAAATATATAAACAAAAGAACTGATCAAAATCACTATGTGCAAATAACGAATTGAAGAGTTAGCAAAACAATATCGGTACTATGAAATATAAAAACACTATCTATCTACTGTATAATATTATGCTCAGGCCAAATCCCCACTTTTCCTATTTTTTATTTTTATTTTCCTCTATTTTATTTATTTTGTTTTTTTGTATTTTCTTGGGGGTGGCCGACTCAAGACAGAGCAAGAACAGGAAAACACAAGACAAAACAACGAACAAACAGACAAAACACAAAATTCACACACATCTAGGTCACCCAGGAGAATACCCAGAGACCAGGGTCACCAAGGTTGCTCCAGCACTCCCCCGGCCCCCGACCACCCGGAGAGGCTCCGATCTCGGCAGGCAGACATGCAGCGGAGCCAAAGCCACAAGCCCGCCCACCACACTTCCAGGCGCACCCTTCATATTAATCGTCTCCCCGGGCCAGGCGCCTGATGGACTATTATCTAGTCCAACTTGCACCCGACCCCTTCCCCCAAATGACTACGTGTTCACTCAACTATTCACAAGCATTCTCCATTCATTCCTGTTTATAACCCCTTCCTTTGCCTGATCTATAGTCTTGGATTTATACAGCAGTTCTAGGATACCATACTGTGTGGGGGTTTGAGTGTAATAATTAATAACTTAAGAACCATTACAGGTCTCCCTCGATTTACGATTGGATAACGTTCCTGAAAACCCGATCTTAAATTGAAAAATTGCATAGCGAACCCTAAATTTAATGGGGCAAATGGGGATGCGTTCACAGACCAGCCTAAACCCAAACAAAAACACCTATCTATCTATCTACTCAGGCATATTCCCCATTTTTATTATTATTTAATTTTTCTAGTTGGGGGTGGCCGACTCGAAACAGAGCCCGAACAGGGATAACACAACACAAATAAAATAATGAACACACAAAAACAAAATACAAATTCACACATATCTAGATCATCCAGAAGACCCCCAGGGTCACCAAGGTCCCTCCAGCACTCCCCCGGCCCCCGATCACCCGGAGATGTTCCAATCTCAGCAGACAGACATGCTCAAACCCCTAAAAACCTATAATAATATTGTAAATTGGGGTATCGGATAGTAAGGAAGATCTGTATGCTAACCTGTGATATTTGTTAGCTTTCCTCAACTGCTTCAACTCTGCCCAGGTTCGCAATATGGCCGCTAAGAGCTCCCTGTCTTTCTCGGCCTCCGCCCTGGCATCCTCCCGACACTGACGGATCTCTCGCCGGTAGATCTCCAGGCGGCGGGTCCGGTCGATCTCCGCTTGGACGGACTTGTGGACTCGATTACTGGAGGATTTCTCGGCTCGACGTTTCAGTTTGGCCTTGGCTTGACGTAATACCTGGGGGATATGTAGTTGCTTATTGAACATAGTAGCTACGAGGCATTTTTTGTTTTTTATATATACCAAAAATTACTATATTCCTAAATAACAAGGCCAACAGAAATACATAACACCAAGAATAAGAACAAAATAATAATACAAAATAGACATTCACACACCACACGCAATTTTGCCCACATACTCACATTCTTAGGAACACCATCACAATATAAACAAAACAACACTGAACATGAAACCTTCACGATACTGTACTTGGCTTCAGCGACTGAGAAAATAACAGCCCACCTATAGCTTGTTTTCAGGGGCGGTTCATTAGCTCTAGCTCTACTGTAATAAGAGCTAAAACAGGTGTCAGATATTGAATGTAAACTCAATTGACTGAAATCATTCAGGCAAGAGGGTTTACATTTACGCAGTGGGACCCGCAGAGGGCCGCTCTCGGGTGGTATGATATGCGGGGGTTGTATTTACCTAATTGTATTTACCTAATTGTAGTTTACAGGAGTTGAGCTAAGCTCGTGTTGTCCCGTCTCTCAGTCTACTTTCATTCAATTTTTTCTTGAAAATATGGATGTTCCTTGCCCCTACCACCTCCTCCTCCAGCCTATTCCATTTGTCAATACATCTATAGGGGAAGCTAAACTTCCTGATATCGTTCTTGCAGGTAGGTCTTTTTACTTTGTAGCTGTGGCCTCTAGTTATTCCTGTATCCATAATTAATATATCCTCCCTATCCAGCCTCTCCAGCCCTCGGGTGCATTTGTACATCATTATCATGTCTCCCCTCTCTCTCCTCTCTTTTAGACTCGGTTGTTGTTGTTGTTGTTGTTGTTCCCCAGGCTGTCTGGCCGAACAGCCCCAAGGTCTCGAGCAAGGCCAAGGCCATAAACGAGCGCCCCCACAAAATCCTCCCTGCTTACCACTAACAAAGCCCGGGTGACCGAAGCCACTCCAAGGCAGGGAGCTGAGGAAGGTGCGGAAACACCCGGGAAACCAAAGCCCCACCCAAGGCCCTGTGCCCCTCAGCAATTATGAAGGGAAAGTTGAGGGGTAAGGGAAAAATGTGACGCTTTGGCTCCCAATCTGCCAACTTCTAGGTTGGCAGTAGGGAGGTCAATCCACGGAAAAGACGCCGCCACTTGAGATCTAGAAGATATACAGTATAAGTAAAAGGAACAGTCAGAGTAAGCTATGGGTATGGCAGAGATCGCTCAGTTCTCACTCAGATAGACCAGCCCATCACCACATGACTAGAACCCAATCCTCTCAGCATCAGCTAGGAAAGGCCCTAGAAAGCCGCCTTTGGCGGGGGGATAGCTCCCCTATTTCAACTCCTTTCGGGGTTGGGCACCCGCCTCCCTTCATATGGCAGTTCTCTGAGACTTGGAACCAATCTAGTAACTGCTCTCTGGATTCTTTCCAACTTGTGAATATGCTTCTTATGATGCGGGGACCACACCACTGCTGCATACTCCAATCTTGGTCTAATCATACTTTTTATAATTTTCGCTAACATGTTCTCATCCAAGTAGTTCAGAGCAACTTTCATATTCCCGGCCATTGCATACATTCCGCTAAAGAGCTTGTTAATGTGTTTCTCTGGCGACAAGCTATCTTGTATAATCAACCCTAAATCCTTTTCTTTTTCGGCCTTACTAATTATATTATCTCCCATCCTGTACTCCCAATCCGGTCTATTCACACTTCTTCCCATATTTAACACATAACATTTACTTATATTAAATTTCATTTTCCACTTGGTGCTCCATTCGTATATTTTATCTAAATCCCCTTGCAGCTCCTCACAACTACTTATATTTGTTATTTGTCTCATAATTTTTACGTCATCTGCACTTCGCGAATCCTCATACATCTTCATTATCACACGCACCAGCCACTCTTCCACACCAAGTTTCCTCATAGCCCACTGCACAACATCTCTAGGCACCCTATCAAAGGCCTTCTCCAGGTCTACAAATACAAAGTAAAGATCCCTGCCTTTTAGTAAGTATCCTTCCTGTATCTGCCTGACTATGAAGATAGCATCGGTTGTACCATGTCCTGGCATAAAATCAAACTGCATATCATCAATAGAGATGCTTTGCCTGATCAAACCCTCAAGGACTCTCTCACAGACCTTCATGATTTGGTCAAGCATTTTCAGGCCCCTATAATTTCCTCTATCTAGCACATCCCCTTTTCCTTTGTATATATTTACTATTACACTTTTGAGCTAATCCTCTGGGATTTTCTCATCTTTAATAATGGTGTTTATCAACTCAGTAACTAAGTTTACACCAATCTCCCCCGAGGCTTTTATCCTCTCAGCGACAATGTCGGAGCAACCTGGAACTTTACCGTCCTTCATTTTATTGATTGCGTCGCTCACTACAGCTGGTGCTATCAAAGGAGGGGGCCCAGATATTGGTTTTTCGATACTAAGCTGTTCCTTATCCCATTCAAACTCTACATTTAGCAATCGTTCATAGTGTACCTTCTATGCTTCTCTGATTTCATTTTCTGCATACACAATCTTCCCATTATCATTTCTAACACACTGTTCACCTATAATATCCCTACTGTAATTTTTAACTCGCCTAGCTAGGTTGAAGATCCCATTGGGATTGTCAGTGTTACACACTTGTTCGAGGACCAGGTCCTTAATGCGATTTTTAGCATTGTAAATAACTTTTGGCAGTCTGGTGATGGGCTGGTCTATCAGAGTGAGACCTGAGCGATCTCTGCCATACCCATAGCTTACTCTGACTGTTCCTTTTACTTATATATTTTCTAGATCTCGAGTGACGGCGTCTCTTCCGTGGATTGACCTCCCAATCTACCAAGATTGGAAGCTAAAGCGTCACATTATTCCTTTGCCCCTCAACTTTCTCTTCATAATTGCTGAGGGGCACAGGGCCCTGGGTGGGGCTTTGGTTTCCCGGGCGTTTACGCACCCTCTCAGCCCCCCGCCATGGAGTGGCTTCGGTCACCCAGGCTTTATTGTGGTCGGCAGGGAGGGTTCTGTGGGGTCGCTCGTTTATGGCCTTGGCCTTACTCGGGGCCTTGGGGCTGTTCGGCCAGGCAGCTTGGGGAACAACAACAACAACAACAACTTTTGGCAGTTTGTTTAGCTGCCTGGTATTCCTCCCTGCTGCCTCCTTTCTTCCATGCTTTGAAGTATCTCCTTTTCTCTTTCACAGCATGTTCTACCTCATCGTTCCACCACCAAGAGGTCTTATTCCTGGGATGACCCTTTGTTTTCCCACAGACTTTGTCAGTGGCAGCGATAAGGCTATGCTTAAGAAAGTTCCATTGGCTATTTACATCGTTAGGCTTAGCTTCCTTATTTCTATTCATTTCCTCCAGTTCACTATGAAACCTGTCCCTAACTTCCTTGTCCTTCAGCAGCCACACTTTCCTTTTGGGTATGTAAACCTTCTTGCGCTTAGGATCTCTGTAAGCTCATGTCGCACGCAAGTAGCTTATGCTGGGGGATACATTCTTCGCTCGGGATGATCTTTACATCTCGAACTAGTTTCCAGTCTTTCCTGTTAACCAAGAAGTAATCTATCTGGCTACTGGAGACCCCAGAGTTATATGTGATTAGGTGGCTCTGTCTTTTCTTGAACTTTGTGTTACACACAACCATGTTGAGTGCAACGCAGGACTCCAATATATATTCGCCTTCTAGATTTCTCCTTCCGTAACCATTTCCTCCATGTACCCCCTCGTATCCATCTGCAGATGCTCCCACGTGACCATTGAGGTTCCCCCCCCCCCCCCACGATTGTTATTTCGTTCTCCGAGAGGCCTGAAGTCATTCCAGAAGTCCTCTTTTATCTCTTTCTGTAAACCAGCCTGTGGGGCATATACTATCTATCTATCTATCTATCTATCTATCTATCTATATGCTCAGGCCCAATCCCCATTTTGGGGGTAGCCGACTCAAGACAGAGCAAGAACAGGGAAAACACAAAAACAACATAAAACAAAAAATAAACACAGATAAAAAACACAAACTCTCACACATCCAGGTCACCCAGGAGAAGACCCAGAGACCAGGGTTACCAAGGTCGCTCCAGCACTCCCCCTAGTAAGGCCTACTAGGCATATACTAGTAAGTGAAACTGGTCTATAGTTTAGAGGGTCCTCAGGGTTTCCATTCTTGTATATCGGAATGATATTAGCTCTTTTCCATTCAACAGGAACCTCTCCTTTATCTAAGGAAGCTTGAATTATATCCCTCACTGGCTCCACTAATTGCTCTGCACACTCCTTTAAAACCCAGGCAGACACTTCATCCGGTCCCATAGCTTTCCTTACCTCAAGTCCTCTCATCGCAGATAACAGCTCATCTCTAGTTATTTCAATCTTGCTAAGAACACTCTCCAGTACTCCCGCCTGTGGTTCGTCAAAACTTTCCTCTCTAGTAAAAACCGACCCCAATTTGTTATTCATTACCTCGCACATGTCTGATACATTTTCATACGTCCTAGCATCTACTCTTAATTTAGTAATTTGTTTCTTTACCTTCAACTTACTGTTTATATTTATAAAACAATTTAGGATCACTTTCACATTTATTTACTATGTTCTTCTCATAGTTAATTTTAACTTGCCTAATTATGTTAACATATCTATTCCTCTCCTGTTTATATTTATTTCGATTACTCTCAGTGTTCCTTCTTCTTAATCTAGCCCAAGCTGCATCACGCCTACCCAAAGCTCTTTTGCATTTCAAATTAAACCATTCTTTCTGCTTAGTAAAATTTCCAGTTTTATATCTTGGGAAAAACAGATTGGTTCCTTCTCTATAAATTTTGAGGAACCTACTATATTTACCTTGTACATCTTGTTCCTTCAAAATAAGATCCCAATCTACTCCCTCTAAATATCTTTTCAAGGATACATAATCAGCTTTACTATAATTTAGTCTGTCATTTATATAGCTATTGTCTAATCTATTGGCAATACTCGAGATCAACTTCCATTTCAGTACTAGGTGATCACTTTTGCCTACAGGACATAGATAGTTTATATCACTAATTTTGTGAGGATCTTTTGTAAAAATCAGATCGAGTTTAGAAGGTTCGTTATTACCCCTCATTCTAGTACTGTATTCTCCTTCACATGTTGTGCAAGTACATTTCCGTAACTAACTCTAATAGCCGACTTCCCCAAGATCTCTGATTTGGCCCTGCATCTCCCGATTCCCAATCAACCTCACCACAGTTGAAATCTCCCACCAAGATCAATCTATTCTTTCTTAAAAGCAATCTTCTCAACGACTTAATCATATCCTCGACCATCTCCTCAAACTCTAACTCCCTCCATGCTCTGGTCTTTGGTGGCATGTAAGCTACTGCTATGTCTAGCTTTTTTCCTTCTACAGTATATCATTGAGTTCAACTACCATTATTTCTGCCTTGTCATTATTTAACTCCACTTGCTTTGCTGTCCTAGGGTTCTTAACTAATACTGCCACTCCACCTCCCCTTTTTCCCTTTCTATCATATCTCCATATATTATATCCTTCACTAAACACTATATTTCTGTCAAAGTCCTGGTTCAGCTTTGTCTCCGTCAAACAGAAACAGACTATCTGTGGTTGATCTTTTCTTAATATATCATCTAACTCTACCTTTTTACTGTTTATTCCATCTATATTTGTGTAGTAGCACAGTATATTGGATTCCACCTCCTTGTTTCTCTTCCCTCTCTGCCTCCTAACCAGGTTCACCTCCTCCTCCATCCCTTCCCTGACCTAACTCCACCTTCCCTGCTAATTCTATTCTCCTCCTCCCCCCCCCCCCTCCACAATCTCCCGTACCCCCTTTCTCTTCCCCTGTTCCACCTTCTCCACCATGTCCTGGCTCTTTCTCCAGTCCCCTGCTCCCTGCATTATCTCTCGCTCCGTCTCCTTGCTTCGACTTGGTACTTGTCTCTCTGCCTCTTTCCCTATCACTCCTCTTACTTTCGGTTCTTGGTGGCTCCTGATGTACCACTTCCTTAATTGCCCTTCCCTTATTCTCCAAAAAAAAATCTTCTTTTGCTCTTCAGACAACTTTCCATTCTCTTCATCAGCCTTAGCTTGTAGTTCCCTTAACTGTTCTCGTTCTTCTACACATAGGTCTTTTTTTACCCTTATATGATTCAGCTCTGTCAAGTTTAATTTCCAGCTTACATTGGCTACTGCTTCTGCCGTTGATCTAGACTTAGTTCCACTCTTAGTAGTCTCATCTCGCCCTTCTTATATTTTCCTAACCTTCTCACCTCCTCCAGTTCTTTTACCCATCCATAACCCTCGTCTAAGTATTCCAGTATCCCCTTGACTTTCCCATCATCACTTTCCTTTCTTACCTTCATATCTGCCAGGTGCTCTTCCACATCTCCAAAGATTACTACACACTTACCTCTATCTATTGTCTCTCTCACTACCTTCTCTTTCTTCTTTAAAACTTGCACTACATTTTTTTCAAACTCTTTCTTTTCCTTTTCTCTCTCTTCCTTCTGTTCCTTCACAATTTCTTCAAGGGCTACCACCTTTGCACTCTCTAACCTCGTCCACTAATTTTTTACCTCACTAATTACTTTTACTTCCTCACTCAGGTGGCCCTCATATTCTTTAAGCTGAGCCTTGAGTGCCACATTTTCCGCCGCTAACTCGTCTACTCTGGCCATCACTGCCTCAAGGCTGTCACTTACTGGCCTAGGCCTATCCTCCCCACTACAAGCACCGCACATATTGGACAAAACTTCTACTTTTGCCCCTAACTCCTTCCTCTAATTTTCCATCACTCCCCTCCATCTCACAAGCCCTATCAACTGTTTTTTCATACTTGCCAATTGTTCATCCTTGTCCTCGGTGATAAAACCTTCGAACTCGTAGTTCTCCTCATCGCCAGCTAGGCTTCCACGCCTTCCCGCCATCGCGAGGTGGTCGTCTGCTAGCCTAAAAACAAACAATCGCCCCACTATCCCTTCTCACTCCAGGAACTGTTTTACTTGATCCATATTTTCAATTACTTGGAAAATCTAAATAACTCTGAATTGCTCATAAAACACCCAATTACTGTACTTATGAAATGCTCATACAAATATCCGGGACAACACTTAGACACTCCTATCAACTTCAAATAAGGTAATTCATTGTCGGAGAGCAGCTGCGAGGTGTTGACAGCTCGGAAGTCGGCGACGGTGTGCATAGGGATAGGATCAGAAGGATTAGGGATGTAATGATTTGTAATCCTAGTTCTAAAGGAATCAAGAGTGGGGCATGAAACTACATGAAATGGGAGGTGATTCCACTCTTGAATGCTGCGGGGAAAAAATATCGTCTAAATATGTCCGTGCTTGCCTGATAGGTACGGTATTTTAGGTTGTGGCTGAGTCTCGTATATTGTATACAGCTCGGTCCCGCATAGTGCGAGAAATTGGTCGATACAGTGCGTCGTACTATGTGAATTCGCACTATGTGAAAGTATGCTATGGGGGAAAACGTAATTGGTCGATCGGTCCTCCAAATAGCACACATATCTTTCCTTATATCGTTATTTATACTGACACAAACATACCAAGAACAAATGTTAATGATAAATATAGCATATCAATGGTAAATTAGACCTTTCCTTACCTTAAATTCTACACTTGACATGATCACAAACCCGAGAATGCGAGATAGCATCACACAGTACGGGGTAAAAAATTTCTTACTGACCAGCCTCCCTCCACGCCCAAGCGGCTCAAACACCAGTCTTACTGACCAGCCTCCCTCCATGTCCAAGCTGCTCAAACACCAGTGATGCCACGAGTCAGGCGGGAAATTTATCGCACTGTACACATTTTGGCCGCACTAATAAAAAACTCCCCGGATTTAACCCATATTGCCACCCGACTCGCAATAAAAGATCGTATTCGCATTGGTTGATAATTTTGTGTCTTAATATTTTTAATGCTCGCACTAATCGAAATTCGCACTGTTTTAACTCGCTTTATAAGTGACCGAGCTGTATTTGTAGGTTGTAAATATATATCTTTGGCTATGTCATGAATCTTCTTTCCTCTCACTTAAACATTAGGCTACCATAGCGCGGTTGGGAGTATGAACATGATAGATTAATATCCAGTATTCGAGAATGGATAATAAGTCGTAGGCGTGTGCATAAACCTTTAACCGTCCTGGTGGTGTAATGGTTAAGGTGGCAAAAATCTGTGTGTGATAACCCGGGTTCGAATCCTGCCGGATCATATATACTTAATTAATTTCATTGGGAGTGTTTGGTGTTGTGGTGAAATTAATAAAATATAGATTGTTAGTGATTTTATATAATATCTGCTGTCTGTGTATTTGTCTTCTTGTTGCAAGTGGGTCTAGTTTAATGTCTTGTTTGAGCAAAGTGACAGCTGTAGTGTGTCTGTAATCTCATCTGATCCATCTTGCAGTTTTGTTTTATATGGCCTCAAGTTTATTTATGTTATTGTGAGTATGTGGATCCCAGACGGTGTCGCTGTATTCTAAGAGTGGCCGAACAAGTGTTTTAAATGCTAGAATTTTGATGTTTGCGTTACACTTAGTGAGATCCCTGCACAGGAAGCCTAGGGCCTTATTAGCCTTTGCTCTGATGCTGCTAATGTGTGTGGTCCACTTCATGTCTGCTGACATGTGGACCCCCAAATATTTGTGGAAGGCAACAGTATCTAGAAAAGTGCTATGAAGTTTGTGCTATGTTGTTTGAGGGGAACCTCTATTGTCTCAGCAGGTAGAGTGATGGTCTTGAAACTGAGTAGACTTGAGTTCAATCCCCAGTAGAGAGGGGTTGGATTTTTGTGAGAGGAAACGGTTCAGTATCCAACCCAGTTTGGCTACGGCCACAGTAGCGCGGCCGATAAAGCATTCGGCTGCAAACCGAGAGGTTGAGGGTTGGAGGCTCGGGCCAGCCAGTGAGCATTATTGGCAGATGACAGTGCTGTTGGTGGACGGCAAGGTCTAGCAATCTGTGGCTGTCCACTGAAGCCCCTGAAACATCAGGGCACCTCACTCTTGAGCAGGGAGTGCATGGTGGCAAAAAAATGTATTATCATATGCGAGTTAAAAAAAAATTCCGATGCACTAGGCCTTATATGACCCAGAATTTGTTTTATCTCACTCACCTCCAGTTTATTCCGCAGCACCCTGGCAGCATCAACTTCTGCTCGTTCAGCGTAGGTGGTGTGGGCGGCAAGCAGACGGGCTGCGAGTACGTGTTCCGGTGAGAAGAGAGGGTGGTGACTAAAGGTGAGGTTTGACAGTTCTAGATCCAGTATCCCACCTTCAGATTCACCTTGTAGACTTTCGCTAACCTCTTCTTGAGTTTGAGGCTATAAAGAAACAAAGAAATTACAACGTGAGGAATATTTAGAAAGACTATCAAAAGAGAATAGACGAGATGATGAGGTGAAAAGGAAATAAATACATAGAATTAGTGAAATAAAAATCCAATGAAATCCACTCAGTATAATAGAGGTTTGGCCCCACGATCGTCATAGCAGCACCGACATCTTGCTTGCATACTCTCGTTCAACTATTGATTATTGAGTATTATTTATTTATTTCATCATTGTTACAATTCTTGTATCACTGTCCACTGCTTTCATCCATCGATTTGGAATGAGCTATGAAGAGCGGTTGAAGAAACTATACTGTAGTCTGTTCATTCTAGGTTGGGCAGAAATCGTAACCTCTAACCTCTGTAGCTCAAAAAGGACTAGAGTAATCGAGCTACTTTTACTACCAAATAGGAATACTTGGCTAGGGAATAGGTGTGGAAATTGACAGCCCATTTGCTCTAGCCTTTTTTGAGTTACAGAGGTAAGAGGTTATGATGTCTGCCCAACCTCGAATGAACGGACTATAGGACTACCAACACTGGTATATAGGAGGGCAAGAGGCGACATGATTGAAACATACAAGATACTAACAGGAGCGTACGATCAGGATGTATGCAACAATGTTTTTGTGATTCGAGAAGACAGAAGGACAAGGGGACACTCCCAAGAAAATGTTCAAGGAAAGGTCAAGGCTTGAAAAGAGGAAAAATTTGTTTTGTAATAGAGTGGTAAATGATTGAATACACTGCCCCAGTATGTGATTGACTCAGAATCTTTACAAACGTTTGAGCGTAATTTAGACAAGGCTTGGAGTAGACAAGATCTATTTTTTATAATAAAGCCACATTAAAATACAGTATGATAAAATTGTATTGACTGCCACTGCCACAACCACCACTCTTGGTGTGGGTCCAGAGCTGGATGTACAGAACGTCTACTGTAAGATACTGTAAGAAGAAAATCATCGATCGATTGCTTTGGGCTATTACATAAGCAGGAGTCAGCTGACTGACTGTGTGTGTGTGTTGTGTGTTGTATGTTAGTGTGTGTGTCGCGGCCCTCACAGTCCGCCCGCCATGACGAAAACATTTGGAAAAGAGGTGATTTTAGTGATTTTCCTGTTATTTTGATTAGTTCTTTTGCGTTTATCTTGTGTCGTCCCAGTTTGTTATTTTGCAAGTTTTACATTATAATTTACAGTTTATAGGGTGCCTGGGGAAGGAGTTGTCCACCAGTCCGGCATGTTTGCTAATCCGGCACGAGCACTGCCTGCTGGGTGCTTGATTAACCCCTTCAGCACGATGACATAATTTCCATGATATTCTAGTTACCATAAGCCGATTTTCATTAGCTTATAATTATCTATCTCTAGGACTAAAATGGGTAAATCCATTCTCAATAAACCCACTGAATAACATAGGTCCTCCTTAAACTGCATAGAATCGTCTAATTTTAGGTAGAAACAAATGTAAAAAGGCATCATTGTGGTGAAGGGGTTAAAAGACTTTCACTGTACAGTACAGTACTGTACTTGTAAATAATATACCAAGTAAAAAGATAGGCTTGGAACACCTAATTCCATAAATCAATTACAAATGAGTGAAAACTATTAACCCACCTGTATGAATGTTATGATGGGTGGTGTAGGTGTGGTGGTGTGATGGAGGGGAGGGCGGTGGTGGTGTAGATGGTCACTGGTTGGAGTATCAAGCCGCTCCACTGATCCTGTCTCACTCAACCATTGGCTGGAGGAACAGTTAGAACACAATGGACATCATAATAATAACACATTATTCAGATATATGGTAGGGTAGGTATTCTAATACGTAGTAAACTGCCTCTAAAATTCCTCTCTATCTTTAGTTCTGAGCTAATTCAATATTATCAATAACAAGACATAAATACATCTATACATTTATACATACATAAATCTATCTATCTATTGCCTGATGCCGTGATCCTATACTGTACATACATATATCCTATAATGTACATATATACCAGTATACAGTATATACATACAGTACACATATGCATAAATGCATATACTGTACAGTATACATCCATATATCTCTGCGAGTGGAGGGTCCAAGGGTGCCACTATCACCAGAACTAGATGCGGCTGGGGAAAGTTCAGAGAAATGTTGCCATTACTAAATATGAGAAGACTCCCTCTCCCATTGAAAGGAAAGGTGTACGCTTCATGCATTAGAAGTACTGTACAATGACCTTTGCTTCAGAAACGTAGCCTGTTAAAGCGGATGATATCAACAGAATCGAACATAACAAAATAAGAATGGCGAGATGGATGTGTGGGGCTAAATTGCAAGATAGGATATCAATTATCAAGTGAAGAGTTCAGGAGATGGCTAGGTATCAAGAGTATCAGCGATGAGATGCGTACAAGCAGGCTTGGATGGTATGGACATGTGAGAGGATGGATGAACTAAAGTTGTGTGAAAAGATGCAGGTCTGTGAACATGGAAGGAGCTGCACCAAGGGGCCGACCAAGAAGGATGTGGGATCAGACCTTACGGTATGATCTTGAATACAAAAAAACTGGCAAGTGAGGCAGCTCTGAACAGGGCTGCTTGGAGTGCTTCCATTATGACATGAGACCGGAACTGCACTTTAAGTGGAGCAGTCGGTCTTTTAATTTATGATAATCCTTCCGCCAATGACCTACGTGTGTGGCCAGCTGAAAGGTTAACCCCTTATATACCGGCGACGTCCTTTCAACTTTGTTCTGGCTATTATTAGACAATTTTTTCAGTTCAACAGGCTTCAAAATATCTCACTTAATCTATTTTACTACCACAGATCCTTCTTAAACTGTGCAATACCGTCTAAATATAGCTAGAATAATAACAAAAAAAGTCGCCGGTACAGAAGGGGTTAAAAGATTCAAAATGGTGTAACATTATATATTGTGACGACTCGACATACCTATCCCCCTGGCGTAGTAATCGGTTCTCTATCATTTTCATGTTGGTGCGTTTGAGGTAAGGTTTCTCTCCCACATACAGTCCCTCGTCCCCCGGGTCCCTTGTTGGCCCCACTGCCTCCCTCCTCCGGCCATCACCTGTACGGGAAAGGAAGTGTACAGTCCAAATCAATACCACACCCACAATCTTGCTCATAAAGTGTGTAAGTTTAAGTTAAGGTACTATCTCTTTCCTTTTGACAGTCTTCATGTGTTTTTAATAGCCTGTGACTAGTACTTTTTGCTTCATGTCGTAGAAATTAACCCTTTCGCACACAAGGACGATATTTGTGCCCTTTCAGAGATACTTGAGAGCTTCTGTAGCCATCAGGGGTGTTTAGAAACTTTTAGTTAGTTACTTCAACCTCTGGTGTTGTCTTTGAGTGAGCTGTGGGCAGAACATTTATTTTGGAGAGAGCATGACACGCAAAAAAGTTTTTGTAGGTGGTATAATGTCAGCTTAAGGTAGGCTAAAGGCTCAAATAGGGGACTTTACGAAAGTGACTGGAACGAATTGAATAAATTCCCATAAGGCCTGTTATTTGATATACAGTACACGGTTGTGATACACACAGCACGATTACGGTACAAATTAACCGTGTATATCGAGACTTGACTATATATTCTAACAAAATTATTTTATTACTCAATAGGGATTAAAACGATACATTCAAACCTGACATCCAACTTACTAGGTAGGGCGGAGGGCATGAAGAGGATGGCGTGGTCTTGTGCTCTACGTTGATGTAAGGATATATATTGTGGTGTTATTTGTTGAGTTACTGTCTCTACACCACCCACCAAGCCTAACAGTCCAGCTCTCTCGCTCTCTGTAAAGGAAAATATCATTAACATACTGTACAGTCAAGATAAATATAGCTCATTCATTATATGTGGGCTGGTCCTATCCAGAGTGAGGTTTGGCATCCTCTACCCAACCTTAGCCATTTCTGTTTGTCTCTTTTACTGTCCTACTTTTCCTTCTGGGGGCAGGAGGCTAGGAATCCTCCTCCCCTTGTAGACTTCATCTACTAGGCGAGACAGAGAAAGGGGCGAGAGAACGCGAAAGTGGACCCGAACCCTAAGGATTGGAACTTTAAATGTTTGTGTTCGGTCTCTGTCTGGAGTCGGCCACCCCCAGCTGTGGGGTATGTGCCCGAGTATATGAATACATACATACATACATAACTCAAAAGTGACTACAGTATGGTGGTAGATTGTGTTCTTTTATATATAAATTATTATTTTGTTTAACCCTTCCAGCCCGGCTGTCCTGTTATAAGGACACCGCGGCAGTTGGGCAGGACCCCGGGTGTCCTTATAACAGGCAGTAAGCTTGAAAGCCTATTCAGCTTGGTCTGAACGCTGTGCGTCCGACGCATGTAAACAAAGCCGGTCATTGCGTCACCGCACCTCCGAAAACAACAAGGAGACGTCGGATCAATGTTGTTGTTGTATGGTATGACGAAATTAGTGTCTGAAAAGCTCCGATATTGTCAACATCGCGGAAAAATTCGCTCCACGGAAATCGTCATCACAACTGAACCAGTTGACTTACAGAGCTCTACTCTGGATGATTCCGGTGCTATTCCTCCCTCTCCGCCCTCCTCTCTCTTACTTATGCCTAATATCCTAATCTCTTCTAAAGATGTACTTTCTACCCTCTCTGGGCTTAACACTAATAAGGCGTACGGTCCGGACGGTGTTCCTCCTGTTGTTCTCAAAAACTGTGCTTCCGTGCTGACTCCCTGCCTAGGCAAACTCTTTCGTCTCTGTCTATCCTCTAACGTCTTCCCTTCATGCTGGAAGTTTGCTCACATTCAACCTGTCCCAAAGAAGGGTGACCGCTCTCAACCCTCCAACTATCGTCCAATTGCTCTTATCTCTTGTCTTTCTAAAGTTTTTGAAACTATTCTTGCTTCCAAATTTCTTAAGCATTTCTCTTCTCATAATCTGCTCTCAGATCGCCAGTATGGCTTCCTTAAGGGTCGCTCTACTGGTGATCTTCTTTCATATCTTACTAACTCTTGGTCATCCTCCTTTCGGGACTTCGGTGAGACTTTTTCTATTGCACTAGACATATCGAAAGCCTTCGATAGAGTCTGGCATAAATCTTTAATTTCTAAACTACCCTCCTTCGGTTTCTATCCCTCCATCTGTGCCTTTGTCTCTAATTTCCTTTCCGGCCGTTCCACAGCCGCGGTTGTGGACGGCCATTGTTCACTTCCTCACCCTATAAACTCCGGTGTTCCTCAGGGCTCTGTCCTATCTCCTATTCTCTTTCTAATTTTTATAAATGATCTCCTTAACTGTACCTTAATTCCCATCCATTCATACGCAGACGACTCAACCTTACACTACTCCATTAGTTTTTCAGAACGCCCCAGCCAGCAATCCCTCAACGACAAATGTAATGAAGCCATAGAACTCTTAAATTCTGATCTAAATACTATTTCCAATTGGGGCAGAGAAAACCTTGTTAACTTTAATGCTTCCAAAACCCAATTTCTCCATCTATCTACCCGTCAGGATCTCCCAGCGGACTATCCCTTATTCTTCAACAATACAAAAATCAACCCTTCATCTTCTCTCAATATTCTTGGTGTCTCTTTTTCTTCTCTCATTTGGAAGGACCATATTACCAGTCTTGCTAAGGCAGCCTCCCAGAAGCTGGGTGTGCTCAACCGCCTTAGGGGGTTCTTTTCCCCTGCACAGCTTCTTGCTCTGTACAGGGGCATAGTGCGCCCTTGTATTGAGTATTGTTCACATGTGTGGGGAGGTTCCTCTCACACCGCTCTCCTAGACAAAGTTGAAAGGAAGGCCTTTCGTATCATTAACTCCCGTCCACTCACCAACTCTCTGCAATCTCTCTCTCTCCGCCGCAATGTTGCATCTCTCTCGCTACTATAATAATCAGTGTTCCTCAGAGCTATCCCAGTGCATACCACCTCCTTTACGTAGTGCACGTGGTACCCGTCTTGCAACTCAATCCCACCCCTACTCTGTGCAACTCTCCAACCCAAGAGTGAAACATTACTCTCAAACTTTCTTCTACTCAACAGCTGAGCTCTGGAACTCTCTCCCAGAATCAGTCTTTCCCTCTTCCTATGACTTAAATTGCTTCAAACTCCGTGTGTCCAGGCATTTTGGCTCGAACGTCCCTTGATTTTGGCCCTGTCACTCTTTCAACTATGGGGGAGGCACTCGCTATAGGCAGTTATGCCTTTTGCCTCCCTCAATCACATAGAAAAAAAAAAAAAAAAAAAATCAACGCCAGTCTACAGATTGGAAACCGCACTACGTTTAGAGATGCGTGGAAAATTTCTAGTACAGGTAGTTAAAATAACAAAGATACGGTAGCCTAGGCCTAGACGTTTTTCGGCCAAATCGCTCGGGTACCTGACACTGTCCTTAGGAGGGCGACCCCGGGTCAGAAGGGTTAAGCGTTGTTTTCAAATAGCGATTTTGATAAGTTGTTTTGTCTTTTTACTGTGTTTGTCCAAGTTTTGGTTTGTTTATTTTGCAAGTTTTACATTATAAATTCAAGCTATTATGTACAGTAGTTACTTTAGTTGTCTAATATGCACTGTTTAATGTACTTGTATGTGGTTTACTTTTATAGAAGCGTCCCTATAGAGAGCTGGCAGGGCGTCAACTATGAATATTGGCAGTACGTCATTGATGGAGGGGTCACTCTTTAAATATATGTATGTATAATTATGTGATCCTCCTGGGATTATATTACAATATATTCATAAGTAACACCCCGTTCTTAACATTAATCATCAATAACAAACCCCAATGTACTTGAATAAACTAATAAAAGCATATAGTCCTCCTGGGATTCAAACTTGTGACACCACACCCAGAACATAAGCACCAACACAGTTAAAGGTTGAGTACACGATCACGATTAATATCCATTTTCGAATTTTGGATATCAATCTAATCATGTACTCAAACCCAACTGCATTATGGAAAGCGTAATGTTTTAGTAAGAGGAAATAGTCAACACCATACCTTCTATAATGTCATCATCCCGATCTCCCTCTCCCCTGGATCTCCCACTCTTGGCCGGAGACTTGCCTGACTTCTCCGGCGACCCACCTGGAGAGAGAAACAAACGGTCAATGGGCCAGATCCCGAAATCACACAAATCTGTCCCAAGGGGGTCAAAATATTTTCACCGTGGCTCATGGACTAAAGTACAAATACAGCATTTTGAGAGGAAGGGGAGCAGGCTGGTAAACGGGAGACATACCATACCCAGTCACAAAACTAAGTCCCTTGTTTTTAGTCATTATCATTATTGAGCGGAGAACAAAACCAATAAATCAAGTCAAGGTTTTATACAGTAGAATAGGGCTTGGATAGGTAGAAAAATGTTGTGTATACCCATGCACAGTATGCAGAAAAGGAATGGCCGCAAACTCGATTCAGTGTAGCGTCTGCCGCTGCTAGGTACACCACGGAAAAAAGCGCTGCACTAGAATACAGGGACCTCTACTGAGGAAGAAGTTCAAAGTTGAGACATTTGTGTGCATAGTATGCAAAGTTGAGCTTGTGATCAATGATCGGCTCAAGAGTGTTAACTTTGGCAATGAGGCACTAGAGATGGTGGACTAGTTTTGCTACTTGTCCGCCGGTGGTGGGGCTAAGGCCGCCACTATCGCCACAATTAGATTCGGCTGGGGAAAGTTCAGAGAACTGTTGCTACTGCTTACTATGAGGACTCCCTCTCCCCTTGAAGGGAAAGGTGTACGCTTCATGTGTTAGAAGCGCAATGACATATGCTTCATAAATGTGGCCTGTCAAAGTGGATGATATCAACAGAATGGAATATAACAAGATGAGATTGGTGAGAAGGATGTGTGGGGCCAAACTGCAAGATAAGATATCTAATGAAGAGCTAAGGAGACTGTTAGGTGGTATTAAGAGTATTAGTGATGAGATGCATACTACTGTAGTAGGCTTGGATGGTTTGGACATGTGGAGAGGATGGATGAACTAAGTTGGGTGAAAAGATGCAAGTCTGTGAACTTGGTGGGAGCTGCACCAAGGGGCAGACCAAGAAAGATGTGGGATCAGACCTTACAGGCAGCTCTGAACAGGGCTGCCAGGAGCGCTGCCCTGTCAATCAATGGAGTGCACGGTTTTAAAAACTTGATCATTATTATTCCTTCCTTCCTTCATAATGTTTTTCTCTCTCTCTCCCTCTCTCTCTCTCTCTCTCCCTCTCCCTCTCTCTCTATGAATCTACCTGTTATAGATGGTGATGGAAGGCAGGGTAAGGGGGAGGGTGGAGGTTGGGGTAGTCTCTCAGAAGGCCACACTCAGGTGAAGAACTCCTCACTCTCTCACACACACACACACACTCTCTCTCTCTCTCTCACACAAACTATCTCTCTCACTTTCTGAACCTACCTGTTGTTGTTGTTCCCCAGGCTGTCTAACCAAACAGCCCCAAGGTCCCGAGCAAGGCTGAAGCCATAACCGAGCGCCCCCACAGAACCTTCCCTGCTTTACCACTAAGAATGCTCAGGTGACCGAAGCCTCTCCAAGACGAGGAGCTGAGGAGGGTGCGAAAACGTCCGGGACACCGAAACCCCACCCAAGGCCCTGTATCCCTTAACAATTATGCACAGAAAATTGAACCCACCTGTTATAGAGGGTGACGGAGGGCAGGGTGAGGGTGGAGGTTGGGGTAGTCTCTCAGAAGGCCACACTCGGGTGAAAAACTCCTCACTCTCTATCCTTGACGCTGTTCGAGCCTGATACACAAAAATAGATACAGTAAAAAGAGCATAGTTGGCCACATAAGCTTGTATCCAAGCCATGATTACATGTATTCATATTATCACCAACCCATCAATTAACTTACAAATAAACCTAATTAATGAAATCAATGAAACTAATGAATACATGTGGTACTCCCAGGATTCAAAACTAGGATACTCACACCGAACTTCCGCGCACAAACCATTACACTATCAAGACATAGTGTGATTGACCGACAAAAAAGTGTCAACTGTACATTCAATTTATATTCAGTTTTGATATGCAAAGGAAGCATCAGCCAACTAAAAAATTATGATGAAGTACTTTTGACTAGCCTACTGAGCCAGAGCCCTCACAAGGCAACAACTAAAACTAATTGATCTTTACAGCAAAATTAAACAATAATTGTACAGTACACAATAAAAGTCATATCCTAATGTCAAAACCACAAATGTTGAAAGCCAAAGTTGCTCTTGCGTTTGGGGCTAGCAACACGTACAGTACTGTACTATGAAAAGCATATACCAATCATAATACTGTAACTTACTTTTTTGTACCTAACGTAACCTTACAATTTGCCTAAATGATAACAGGCTTTTCAGTTTTCACAATACGTAAATGGAGGTTTTTAAAAAGAAAAGTCAGCAACATTAAAGTTGTCACCAAACCTATAAACCACCACAGGTTAGCCAACTATACTATCATATACAGTACAGTATTACCTTTTGTTAGTTCAAATGACGTTTTTCGCAACCAATTTTTACAATCCGTAAAACTGTAACATCTCTCATCATGATTCTCATTTGAATATGGCATTTATAAATAGAAAATGTTCTATGAATAAATGCCTTATTCAAGTAAGTAGAATAAACATGAGAATCCCATGATAAATGCCTATCAACTCTCTGGTTTGTTGCAATTAACTGCGAAAACACAATTTTGAACTGACGACAGGCATTGACACATAAAAAATCTAATGAAAATAATCAAAACAGTGTCGCTTACAGAGATTGACTGGTGATTTATAGGACAGGTGGTGAATTTAGTGTTGTTGATGTTATTCATAATGTTATAGTCACCCCTGCTGTTGTAAATAAAAGTGTTACAATATGGTAGTTACCTCAGCTGCCGCTCTCTGCCATCTGGTCTTGGGGTCATCTGTTTCTGGCTCAGTTTTCTCCGCTAGCTGGAAGGGTACGTGGGGCAGGAAGAGCGAGGCATTTAGATATACACTACTGTAGGTGGCAAGTACGTCCCAACATAGAAAACAAAAGAACAAACTACTGTACTAAATTAGTAAATAAGCTGTGGTCGGTCAATTCAACCCCAGTCAAATTTAGGTTTAACAGCCGTATTCTTAAACCTTCCCACCGTGAAACCCTACTTTTTAATGAATGAACTGAGACAAAATCAAGTGTTAGTTTTTAAAACTTGGGATATTTAAAGTTTTCTTTCATTAATAAAACGAAGTCCCAATATTTTGGTCATTGTGGGCTGGATAACACCAACCCCACATGTCTAAGAATACAGCTTTAAGATCCGGCAGCCCAGGGTACCGTTAATAGGTGAAAAGAAGACTGAACTACTGTTTACATAAATAGAGCATAGACTAACAATGTGCATACAGTACAACATCTTCTTTTCTAGACGAATTAGGGAGAGACTCTACTAGGAAGTGCAATATTTCCAGAAGTGGGGAACATCTCAGTCTGTATTTGAAAGATTGCTGTGATACTTCTTACCAGATACCGAGTGGCCGGATATTTGGACAGGTAATATCAGGATGGAGTTTCATTAATCATATATTTATCTCTACTTTTCAGACTTTTACCTTGGTCTGAAAGAGAGAAGCAAAGTCTAGAATGGCTACTTAGTCTGAATGGAGTATGTTTCTGTAGGCCCATGGTCCGAGAGCAAGAGATTTAACTGTACTGTATGTATATGTACAGTACCCATGTATGGCAGGATACATTAGGTTAGATTAGATTAAGTAGAAGCTGATTTCTCGATACTTAGTGGCAAATATGAAGCTATTATGTCTATCATATTAATGTATTATTTTTAACATTGTTCTTAAAACCAATAACCACAAAATGAAATTACTGAAAGCATGTGATTCTCCCAAGATTTGAACCTAGGATATCTCATACAGAACTTACACACTCTAACCATTACATCATCAAGAAAGTTACCAAATTTGAAGATGATCCAGTTTTTAACATAGGGCACTCCCTTGATTGACAGGACTAGGGCATGCCCTTGTTACAGAGACTTTAATGGACATTTAAATGCAATAGCCAATTTAATACTGGGGCAAGTCAATCAACTTTTTTAAATATATTATGGAATAAATTAGTGTATGGAGTTGAGTGACCATTGACCAGGGGTTGAGATGACATGGAACCCAAGTACTGTAAACAGATAAACTACACAGCAGTACAGTATAGGTTACATATTGCTGCTACTGCTCATATACAGTACAGTTCCCTGCAAAAGTCCTTGACCACTCAGCCTAGGATACCCCTTTAATATTCCGCGTAAAAAGGGCATGGTTCGCGGTTACTTTATGACCATATTCTTTCGCCCACTAGGTGATAAGTAGCGTGGGCAAAAGGGGATGATCATAAAGTAACCGTGAACCAAGCCCCTTTTGCGCGGAATATTAAACCGTTCAACACCATTACAAAATTTTCATCATATTCTGGTTACCATTAGACAATTTTCTTGACCTTATAATCTACCACTACAACTCAAATGGGTGAATACTATCTCTATTAATCCTCTCAATAACATAGGTCCTTCTTAAACTGCATAAAATAGTCTAAATTTAGCCAGCATCAAAGGTAAAAATACGTCATGGTACCGGTACTGAAGGGCTTAAAGGGGTATCCTTGGCTAAGTGTTCAGGGACTTCTGCAGGGAACTGTACCTAAACAACTAACATAAAGATAAAGACAACATAAACTTATCCAACAGAAAGCCTACACAATATTATACTAAACTATGATGTATTTATGGTATTTAGTACAGTACATCAAAAGCTTAAAATAAGTATAAAATCTAGCAATGTATCTACAACAGTGAGCCTACCGGTATGTTACCTTTTCATAAAGCGGTAGCATATTTTCTATACAGTGTAAAGTAGCTATATTATACTGTACATATATAAGCTATACAGTATTATACTGGGACTCGTTAGCCTTGGTCGGCAACTCATCTAGGGGAGACAACCTTATAAAAATCCGGGTGGATGGGACTCGTCAGCCTTGGTCGGCAACCTATCTAGGGGAGTAAACCTGATACAAATCTTTACTGCTTACCTAAGGGTAAGGCAGGTTAGTGGATGGACTAGCCAAACACCACTGTAGAAAAATAATGCTAAAAATATACATAGAGAGCCTCGGGGTCAGACGGATCCTAAATTGAGTGGTCAATCCTGTAAGTCCTTCAGTAAACTGGCATGGGTTGTCCCTCTTACAGGGAATAGGTCTGCTTGGGGGCCTTCTGTGTATGGCCACCCTCATTAAGGGGAGTAAGGCATCTGGCAATAGATAGATAGCTGGAATATCTGAATGCAAAAAAAAATCACTTCAGTGAACTAGTTAATTATAAAATAATATAATTATCATAAGGATAGACTATAAAAACTAACTCAGCAAGGGCGGGTGCCCAACCCCGAAAGGGGTTGAAATAGGGGAGCTATTCCCCCGCCAAAGGCGGCTTTCTAGGGCCTTTCCTAGCTGATGCTGAGAGAATTGGGTTCTAGTCATGTGGTGATGGGCTGGTCTATCAGAGTGAGAACTGAGCGATCTCTGCCATACCCATAGCTTACTCTGACAGTCTGACTGTTCCTTTTACTTATATATTTTCTAGATCTCAAGTGACGGCGTCTCTTCCGTGGATTGACCTCCCAATCTACCAAGATTGGAAGCCAAAGCGTCACATCTCTCCTTTGCCCCTCAACTTTCTCTTCATAATTGCTGAGGGGCACAGGGCCCTGGGTGGGGCTTTGGTTTCCCGGGCGTTTCCGCACCCTCCTCAGCTCCCGGCATGGAGTGGCTTCGGTCACCCAGGCTTTATTGTGGTCGGCAGGGAGGGTTCTGTGGGGGCGCTCGGTTATGGCCTTGGCCTTGCTCGGGGCCTTGGGGCTGTTCGGCCAGACAGCCTGGGGAACAACAACAACAACAACAACAACAACTCAGCAAGTTTACATAGCGGATGATATTAACAGAATGGAACGTTAACAGAATGAGCATGGTGAGAGGGCTGTGTGGGGCCAAACTGCATGATAGGATATCTAGTGAAGAGCTGAGGAGACTGTTAGGTATCAAGAGCATCAGTGATTAGATGTATACCAGCAGGCTTGGATGGTTTGAAGAGTGGAGAGGATGGATGAACTAAGTTGGATGAAAAGATGAAAGTCCATGAATGTGGAGGGAGCTGCACCAAGGGGTAGACCTAGAAAGACATGGGATCAGACTATTCACTCTGATCTTGAAAAACCTGACAAGTGAGACAGCTCTGAACAGGGCTGCCTGGAACACCGCCATTATGACATTGTGATTATTGTTATTATTTTGTTTGCTGTGTTTGGAGCAACCTAAAAATCTCCCCTGAAACCTAACTGCCCATTGTGTTATTTTACTCCTTCGGCTGATAAATTCACAAACAAATTATACCGGTACTGTATAAACATTGACTGAGGTAGAAGTAAAATTGATGATAAACATATTAAATACCAACCTGCACAATTTCTTCTGGCGACTTGATGGCTGAACGATCGGCCAACCTCTTCCGGAGTCTGCCGGGCCTCTTGCGTTCCAACCGTCCAGATCCAACACCGCTGACCACCGCCACACCCGCGCCCAAGCCCGACACACCCGCCCCCAACCCCGACATACCCGCTCTCTCATCATCCTGGGGGAGAAGAATAGTCACAATACGGTCAAAATCAAAAAATTAAAAACTTTATACAATATCGGTATCCTCACTTTACCCCTTGAGAATAATGACGCATTTTCACAGTTTATTCTGGCTATTATTGGATCATTGTATTCAGTCAGACGGTCAATGGTGATGGTCTTTAGCCTCTTAACTCCCACAGAACCTTCCTAAGCTGTAAGCTGTATAAAATTGTCTAATGATAGCCAAAATAAACTGCCAAAACGTGTCATAAACCTCAAGAGGTTAAAGTAACCTCCTATAAAGCAGTTTTGTTATTACACTGTTCAACAATTAGGTAACAAATAATTGAAATTGCTATGCTTCATGGTCCGAATATAGCAATAAATGTGACACATACAATTTACTTCACTAAAAGTCTCTATGTCTCGTTCCCACATCGTTACACCATCACAATCAACACACACATACGAGACTGGATAACTCCGTTGTCGACACCTGCTCATGATGCAACACAGCACCCCATACTATTAAACACATCATAGAAGATTGCCTTTACAACAATTACTTATGCCAACAGCATAATCTACACTCCTTGAGAGCCCGATCATGGCCATGGCCTTCCTTAGGGACTCGGGGTTGATCGGCCAGGGAGCCTAGGGAACGACAACAACACACACACATGGCCGAGACCCGTCTCGGCCAAGGCCTTCCTTAGGAGCTCGGGGCTGTTCGACCAGGCAGCCTAGGGAACGACTACTACTACACACACATACGGTATACAAACACAACCTACAGTACCAGTCTGTGTGTCTGTACATCTGATGATACTGGTGGTACAAACTTAACCACACTGCCACCATCTTGACTCTCTATGTCCCGTTCTTAACACACACACACACAGATTAATACACAGACACATGCACTAATACAAACACACACGTCACACACACAACCTACATGCCTACAAACACACACACACAACCAACCTGTCTGTGTTCCTGTATGTCCGATGATACTGGTGGTACAAACTTAACCACACTGCCACCTTCTTGACTCTCTATGTCCCGTTCTTTCATCCCCACAGCGTCACAGGTTGATCAACACCCTGCTTTACGTCTGTCTCATCAACCTGGTGTTATCAGATTTATCAGAATAATACATAATTTTAATTGGTGAATCTGAGGTAAAACAGAGAGTATAGGAAGGAAGGAAAGTTTTCAGAACAATGGGAAGTAACTTATGTGGAAGGTGAGAAACCTCGGAATGAAAGTTAAAAGTGCAATGTATCAAGGGATTGTTTTACTAACAATGAAATGATGTAAGAGGGTGAGACATGGGCTCTGAAGAAAAAGGAGAGAAGAAAGCTGGATGTGATGGAGATGAGCTGCTTGAGGACTATGTGTGGAGTTACTCGTAGAGACAGATTGAGGAATGAAGAGATACGTAGGAGAGTGGGGCAGTAGGAACATTTGTCGGCCAGATTGGACAGAAGGGTGCTGAACTGGTATGGACATGTTGAGTGAATGGAAGATGAAAGGCTTACAAAGAGAATATGTGAGTCAGATTTAAGGGGAGGTAGAGGGGTAGGAAGACCTCCAATGAGATGGAGAAACTATGTAGGACAAGCGTTGGAAGAAAGAGGAATGACTATACATCAGGCAAGAGAAGTAGTAATTAATAGGAATAAATGGAGAATGCTAGTGAATAGATAAGTGTAAACGCAGTTGTTTGGGAGAGAGGGTCAGGCGCCAGTTAGACTAGATAATAGTCCGTCAGGCGCCTGGCCCGGGGAGCCGGTATATATATATATGAAGGGTACGGTATGCCTGGATGCATGGTGAGCGGGCTAGTGGTGGTATAGCTTCGCTGCATGTCTGCCTGCGGAAACCAAAGCCTCTCTGGGAAATCTGGGACCTAGGAATCTTATGCTAGGGACCCCAAATGGCCCTGGGTCTCTGGATTTTCTCCTGGACGACATAGATGTGTATGATTTTGTGTTTTATTTTTTGTTGTGCTGTGTTGTCCCTGTTCGGGCTGTCTCGAGTCGGCCACCCCCATTAAACAAAATATATATATATACAATATACAGTACAAATAAATCTACGGGTGGATGGGACTCGTTAGCCTTGGTCGGCAAACCATCTAGGCCTAACCTTATAAAAATCCGGGTGGATGGGACTCGTTAGCCTTGGTCGGCAACCTGTCTAGGGCAGATAACCTGATACAAATCCGTACTGCTTACCTAAGGGTAAGGCAGGTTAGTGGATGGACTAGCCGAACACCACTGTAGAAAAATAGTGCTAACAAGATACACAGAGGGCCTCGGAGTCGGACAGATCCTAAATTGAGTGGTTAATACTGGAAATCCTTCAGTAAACTGGCTCGGGTTGTCCCTCTTGCAGGGAATAAATCCGCTTGGGGGAATTCTGTGTATGGCCACCCTCATTATAGGGAGTAAGGCATCTGGGAATAGATAGATAAATAAATGGGGTACAGTATGTGCCAAACTAGGCTATATAGATAGATAGATACTGTATATAGAATCTGTGATACACTTAACCGTAGACTACAGTAGATCTGGACTTGACACGAAAATGGAACTTTGCAGTAAGGAACCCAGAATCGGAGAACAAACCCCAAAGTTCGAACCTCGAAACCGCAAAAATATCAAATGTTTGCGGTTTCGAGGTTCGAACTTGGGGGTTCGTTTTCCGATTTTGGGTCCCTTACTGCAAAGTTCCATTTTCGTGTCAGTGTCAAGTCACACAAAAACAAAATACACATTCACACACATCTAGGTCACCCAGAAGACCCAGAGAGCAGGGATCACCAAGGTCCCTCCAGCACTCCCCCGGCCTCCTATACTGGTAGCTAATTTTAAATATACTGTACAGTATCCCCTTGTGCAACAGAGAACCCAGATTTATGACTATTTGTATGGGATTTTTTATCATAAACCTAAACTAGATTCAGTTATGCTAGTTTTTTTGTTCTATGTATATGAGGGAGGCAAAAGGCAAAGTTACCTGTAACAAGTGTCTCCCCAAAGTTGAAAGAGTGACAGAGCCAAAATATGGGTGGTTAAGCCTATATATACCAGATATAATGTAACTTTTTACTGCATTTAAATATTTTATCTTTGGATTTTGGTTATTTTTTACTCTCCATGACAATGCTATGACTCAAGGATCAAAGCCATGTGTGGATTTCATATAGCATACAACATTTTAGAAGACATGACTCCCTGCCTAGGCAAACTCTTTCGTCTCTGTCTATCCTCTAACGTCTTCCCTTCATGCTGGAAGTTTGCTCACATTCAACCTGTTCCAAAGAAGGGTGACCGCTCTCAACCCTCCAACTATCGTCCAATTGCTCTCATCTCTTGTCTTTCTAAAGTTTTTGAAACTATTCTTGCTTCCAAATTTCTTAAGCATTTCTCTTCTCATAATCTGCTCTCAGATCGCCAGTATGGCTTCCTTAACCCGGCAAGCGCGATAGGCCTCACGGAAGGCTTCCTATAGGGAACGCGATAGGCCTCACGGAAGCAGGACCATAAAAAAAGCCTTCCATAAAAAAAAAAGGGCCTATCAAAACAAAGGAATTTGTCTCTAGGTGAGATAATTCCCCTCCAGTACTCATCCATGTAAATCTCACCCACCCCCCCCCCCCCCTTTCCCCCCCTCTTTCCCCCCTCCCTCCCCTCCTCAATTATCACCTATTTTTCCTCTTATTATCATCATTTATCGGTTATTTTTCTCTCCCGCGATAATGTAGCACAAGTGGGTTGCATAAAAGATCGTTATGCAACACCCAGACACCGGCACACACCGCCCCGCTCGTCTCAGTTGACTCCCAGACAGCGAGAGGGGAGGGCTGCCTGTCTCTCTCTCTCTCGCCTGAGATTATGACCGGGTGGCCAATATCTTCGTTTTTCACCACCCAAATGCTTTTCCCACTTATTTTAGCACTCTTGAAGGTTCATATATACATCATATATGTAAAATAAAAGCATACCGAAAACAAATAATGGTTTATATTGTAAATATAACGAATTCTGTCAGAATCCAGGGCTAGAAATGCACAAATAACTACCCTAGCACCTAGGTCTATATCGCGCTTGTCAGGTTAAGGGTCGCTCTACTGGTGATCTTCTTTCATATCTTACTAACTCTTGGTCATCCTCCTTTCGGGACTTCGGTGAGACTTTTTCTATTGCACTAGACATATCGAAAGCCTTCGATAGAGTCTGGCATAAATCTTTAATTTCTAAACTACCCTCCTTCAGTTTCTATCCCTCCATCTGTGCCTTTGTCTCTAATTTCCTTTCCGGCCGTTCCATAGCCGCGGTTGTGGATGGCCATTGTTCACTTCCTCACCCTATAAACTCCGGTATTCCTCAGGGCTCTGTCCAATCTCCTATTCTTTTTCTAATTTTTATAAATGATCTCCTTAACTGTACCTTAATTCCCATCCATTTATACGCAGACGCCTCAACCTTACACTACTCCATTAGTTTTTCAGAACGCCCCAGCCAGCAATCCCTCAACGACAAATGTAATGAAGCCATAGAACTCTTAAATTCTGATCTAAATACTATCTCCAATTGGGGCAGAGAAAACCTTGTTACCTTTAATGCTTCCAAAACCCAATTTCTCCATCTATCTACCCGTAAGGAACTCCCAGCGGACTATCCCTTATTCTTCTACAATACAAAAATCAATCCTTCATCTTCTCTCAATATTCTTGGTGTCTCTTTTTCTTCTGCTCTCAGTTGGAAGGACCATATTACCAGTCTTGCTAAGGCAGCCTCCCAGAAGCTGGGTGTGCTCAACCGAGTCAACCGCCTTAGGGGGTTCTTTTCCCCTGCACAGCTTCTTGCTCTGTACAGGGGCATAGTGCATCCTTGTATTGAGTATTGTTCACATGTGTGGGGAGGTTCCTCTCACACCGCTCTCCTAGACAAAGTTGAAAGGAAGGCCTTTCGTATTATTAACTCCCATCCACTCACCAACTCTCTGCAATTTCTCTCTCTCCGCCGCAATATTGCATCTCTCTCGCTACTATAATAATCAGTGTTCCTCAGAGCATTCCCAGTGCATACCACCTCCTTTACGTAGGGCACGTGGTACCCGTCTTGCAACTCAATCCCACCCCTACTCTGTGCAACTCTCCAACCCAAGAGTGAAAAGTTACTCTCAAACTTTCTTCTACTGAACAGCTGAGCTCTGGAACTCTCTCCCAGAATCAGTCTTTCCCTCTTCCTATGACTTAAATTGCTTCAAACTCTGTGCGTCCAGGCATTTTGGCTCGAACGTCCCTTGATTTTGGCCCTGTCACTCTTTCAACTATGGGGGAGGCACTCACTATAGGCAGTTATGCCTTTTGCCTCCCTCAATCACATAGAAAAAAAAAAAAAAAAAAAAAATCACCTGCAGAAATAGCGGAATAGCTAAGACTGGAGTCTATGAGCAAAGCTTAATATAAGAAGGAGAAGGAGGAAAATAGGAGATGAAGAAGGCTTAGAAATGAATAAAAAAACTGTATACCGGTACATAATTTTGTTTAGAATATTGATAGAGGCTTTCGCTGCGATATTTGAACGCCCGAGGCGGCCCGACATGTATCATTTAACAGTTATTTTTCTAAATTATCCAATGGTCAGCGGTTATCTGCCCCCTGCTGGCAATATTTATGATGACAATAAGTCCTAACTATGGGGGTGGGCGAGGGAGGGCAAAACCCCAAAACGGTCAAATTAGAAGCGAACGTAATAGTCGTGACCAAAAAATAATAAATATACAAATGAAACTAGGCTAGGCAGGCTAGGCTAAAAAAAAAAAAATGGGAAGGATGTAGTATCCAGGACCAGCGTACGGTCAGCATGTTTACATAGGTCGTATGCTCGCGGTTACATTCCCGTCTATTTTGACTGTTTCTTTTTCTGTTATTTGCCCCTTGCTGACAATATACAGTACCGGTATATGATAATGACAATAAGTCATGGGGGGGTGAGGGAGGCAAAGCCCCGCCTCAACTTATTATAGTAGGCCTAACCCACGGCAGTGAAAATAGTAGGGATCGCGAGCGTGCGAGAAGTGTAAACAACTAAACAAGGCTAAAATTGAATGAATTGCATGAAATAACAATATGAAAAAAAAACATAATAATAAAACTTGCGCATAGGCTAGCCTAGGCCTATGTTAATCGGAAAATTTACCTAAATAATCTTGACTTTTGCGAGCTTTTGAAAGTTGAAACATTAAGTCTAATCTAGCTAGGCCTTAGACCTAGTCATAGGCCTATTAGCCTAGGCCTAGTGTAGGCTAAATCTGAAACTCAAGTCTCAGACATAGGCTTGTCTGCATAAAATCCAATTAATATAACAACTACAACCATTAATATGTCAAAACCAAGTAATATACATAGGCTATCCCACACGCAGCCAACAAGTCAATAAAACAATGACAATTGGAAGAAAAGTTAATAGCCTAAACACCAAAAATGCCGAAATAAAGCATCATGGCTTATAACTAACCTATCCACTCAACCTAACACACTGAACATCAACTAAATATCACACAAATCAATCCCCAAATCATCCATACTTCGTAAATAAAGGGTTATTGTACATTTAACGTGCTGTTGTAGTTGTTGTGAACTTGTGGTCCCCGCTGCCTTGTCGTTACCATAGCAACCGCTCCGATGCTTGGCAGTCGTTTGTTTACTTCTGCAGCCCGCCAAATTTGAATGGTCTGATGGTTGAGGCGGGTTGATCAATATATTACAGTACTTTGCCGGATATACTACAGATGATACAGGTTTTAATGATAGCTGTTAACTTAAAAATATCCACTATTGATTTGTTTTCTAAATTGGCTTCATGGCAAATCAATAAATACATTAATTTAATAAATAAATACAACAAAAAGGTCAAGGTTGGTAAACAGAAACAGGACAAAAGGTAAGTAAGACACAGAGCAATTGTTATTACATTTATTTGGATATATATATACTGTATATATATACCGCATATATATATATATATATATATATATATATAACTAAACTATATACTGTATATATATATATATATATATATATATATATATTATATATATACAGTACAGTATATATACTTACCTCAAATGTATTCCATCCTCAACAAACACTAGCATTGGACAATAGAGCAAACTTACCAGATAAAATAGTTACCTAATTAATAATAGCAGAATCGTGTGTCTAGAACACCATTAACTTCTTCACTCATGGAATTCGTTATCTCTTATAAATGATAGCAGCAGAATCGTATCTAGTCCTCCATTCTTCACTCATGGAAACAACTATCTTCATATTATAATTTGGCTAAAAGAACTGCTAAACCCTTTGAGGATCATGAGCTTTTGACAGTTTATTCTGGCTATCATTAGACGATTCTATATATCTTAGGAAGGATCTGTGGGAATTAAAAGGGTAAAGATTGTCTCAGTTAACTCTCTGACTTCCATATACTGTATTCCATTTGTCTGTATACGTCGTCAGGATGTCCCCTGACTGGGTGCAAGCATGTGAAACATGCTAGGACGTACTACCGCACCCACTAAATGTCTGCCGTGGCAGGGATTCGATCCTGAAAGACCCGGGATCGAATCCCTGCCACGGCGGACATTTAGTGGGTGCGGTAGTATGTCCTAGCATGTTTCACATGCTTGCACCCAGTCAGGGGACATCCTGACGACGTATAGACAAAACACACATAACAAAGCCACTCCAACACCTTCCTCTCTCTCCAACAAGAGAACTTTCTCCCCTCTCAACACTTCTCTGAGCTATTGCCGATAAAAATGGCATGTTCAGTCCTGTACTGAATCGTAAGATTCAGAATCGTAAAGATTCCAGGACGAGCTCATCAGCGGCGGATCCCCAGATCGACCGTGGTGATTGTCACCTAAACATCTACAAAACAAAACAAACAAAATACCCTTTCTAATCTGAATACAATTGTGTACTGATAGCCAGAATACACTGTTAAAGCAACTCATAATCCTCAAGGGGTTAAGATCATGATTATAAGACTTACAACACTGCCAAAATGGTGAGAAATATCAGATCCCTGAATTCAATACAGTTCATCTTTTATTGGATTAAGTGACTAAGGAAGTTTGTTGCTAAATCTGCATGCTAGACTCGGGCTAATAAATAATCATGTGAAGTCATGGGGGTTACTAGAAACATACTCTTTAACAACTACTACATACTATTGATCATGCTAAACTAAAGTCTATTCACTGAAATTAATTAAGCCAGATAGCCTATTACTCCTAACCTCTGTAACTAAAAAAAGGATAGCACAAATGGGCTGTATTTTTCACACACCTATTTCATGGATAATTATTATGTTTTTTACACCAACCAACTTCATATCTAAACTCAATTAATGAAATCAATAAATACATGTGGCACTCCGAGGGCTCGAACCCAGGATACTCACATCGAAATTCCGCGCACTATTTTTTTATTTTTTTATTTTTTTCTCTATGTGATTGAGGGAGGCAAAAGGCATAACTGCCTATAGCGAGTGCCTCCCCCATAGTTGAAAGAGTGACAGGGCCAAAATCAAGGGACGTTCGAGCCAAAATGCCTGGACACACGGAGTTTGAAGCAATTTAAGTCGTAGGAAGCGGGAAAAACTGATTCTGGGAGAGAGTTCCAGAGCTCAGCTGTTGAGTAGAAGAAAGTTTGAGAGTAACGTTTCACTCTTGGGTTGGAGAGTTGCACAGAGTAGGGGTGGGATTGAGTTGCAAGACGGGTACCACGTGCCCTACGTAAAGGAGGTGGTATGCACTGGGATAGCTCCGAGGAACACTGATTATTATAGTAGCGATAGAATAGCGAGAGAGATACAACATTGCGGCGGAGAGAGAGAGATTGCAGAGAGTTGGTGAGTGGACGGGAGTTAATGATACGAAAGGCCTTCCTTTCAACCTTGTCTAGGAGAGCGGTGTGAGAGGAACCTCTCTATGCATTACGCTATCAATTAAGACAGTGAAATATTAGCTCGATTACGCTAGTCCTTTATTAGTCATAGAGGTTAATAGTCAAGATTTCTGGTCTAATTATACATAATATATAATAACTTGGCCTTCTGCAGGTCCCTAAGTATATTAAACTAACTAATGCTACACGGGTGCCACATTGTATTGCTTACAACTATCCATTAATGCCCATGGTTATCCATGCAGATGCTAATAAACATCTTATTACTATACGGCCACAGGCCGTAGCTCGATTGGTAGAGCGTTCGCCTGCTAACCGTGAGGTTGACGGTTCGAGCCTCGGGCCAGCCAGTGAGTTATTGGCAGACGTCAGTGCTGTTGGTGAACGGTGCGGTCTACCAATCTGTGGCAACTATTCACTAAGTCCCTGATTCATCAGGGCACCCACCCTAGCCTTGCTATTCAGCAGGGAGTGTATGGTGGTAAAAACTGTATCATCATCATCATCATCATCATCATTAAATTTCTGTAGTTCAGTCAGTCAGTCAGTAGCCAGCCCTTACTCCCACAAGAGGTAGGGAGGATCAGCAAGAGACTCGAGAAAGGAAAAAGAGGTGACAGGAGAAGAACATAACAGTTTGCCCACAAAAAGCAAGCACACAAGCATTTAGAAGTGCCAATCACTCATCATCACCCAAAATCAATGGCTTCAGCTCAGATGTTATACTTTCGGACAAGGTCTCTTCACATCAACATCTGGGATAAAGACCTATAAGGTTTGTCAATTAAAAGGGTCTAGAGACCTTTATGTACTCTCTCTAACAAACTTCCTCCACTCATTTCTGTCATTTGCTAATTATTTTGCTTCAGCCATTCCCTTTTCACTCTTCGACACACATTCTGACATCATATCATGCCATCTTCTTCTCGGCTGTCCACGCCTTCTTCTTCCTTCAACTTCACTGACATAGATTATTTTAACTATATCATGTGACTATACCATCTGAGAACACTTTCTTCAACCTTTTGCTCTACCGACTTCTTAACTCCACACGCCTCCCCCACGATCACACCTCGCACTTAAAATAGTTTAATTCTCATTTTACACTATAGTCTATTCACAATGATTAGACTAGCAATTGTGACCCATAACTTTTGTAAATAAAAAGGGGCTGTAAAATGGGCCGCATCTTTATCACATCTATTCACCGGCTGACTCTTCCCAAATGGTAGAAATATTAGCTCGATTACTCAAGTCCTCTTTTGGTTATAGAGGTTAATGGTCAGGATTATGGCCTACTGTACTTATAATTAATAGACTTTAACGTGACCTTCTGTAAGTCCCTTAATAATAAGCTAAACTAACTAATACTACAGGGGTGGCCTAGCTTATTACTTTACTTACAACTATTATATTAATGCCCATGGTTATCCATGTGGATGCAGATTCAGTTTGTTCTCAACATTTAACCTTTTAGTATTCCAGGACGCATTTCTTCCTTTTATTTTGGCTGTTAGTAGACAATTTTATTCAGTTTAACAAGGAATTTTGAAAGTAGGAGTTTATCGAGATAAAATCTGCCCCTTTGAATCCAAGAGGGCCTACCTAAACTGAATACAACAGTCTAATGATAGCCAAGATAAACTATGAAAGCGTGTCCTAGAACTGCAAGGATTAAGTACTATTCTCCATTAAATGCTCTGCAATTTCTGTACTGTACTTAGAACAGTATAATTCTCGTGTATCACTCAATACACACTTATGATTATCATAGTTGATGATTTGGCTAGTAAAAGGAATAATAGGCCTACAATAATTGCTAATTTACCTCACTTTATAAGTACAGGTATGTGCATTAAAATATGAATAGACAGCAATATTGTTTTGCAAGTGCAAGAAAACAGCAATGATGATCATGCAGTTACCTATGCGTGACAAATAAAATGGAAGTCAACACCAGATTCAACATTATGACAGGAGAGGATAGGATGGATAAAGAAATGCTAGAAAATATCCATAATTGATGGATTGGTGGATTAACATTATGAATACAACAACATTCTATGGTAAAGCTAGTCCATGTTCAATTTTGAAGGGTCTAAATGTCGCACAAACACTTCCAGATCATGGCCCCGATGAATCAGTTTACCCATGACCCTTCACAACCAGACAGTCAGGTCCTTCACCGTGGCATGACAGTAGACATAGCTTAGACATAGACCATTTTCATTACCAGATTCTGTACCAACATCAATGGGCTAAGAGTTTTCTTTTCTGATCTGGTATGAATAGCTGAACAACCCCTTAATATTGTCTAAGATTTTGTATTTCTGAAAATATTTAACTTTCAGGAATGCCTCAAGTGTAATGAACCATTGAGAGGGTTAACTGGTAACCCCATTTTTTTAAATTTCTGCACATTTTGATAGATCGCGAGGTTTCAGTAACCAGGTGGCTGCTTCCTACTTAACTCTTCAAACTGGTATGGATTCCACAAAGGCCCACTTACATTTGGCCTACATCATCACCTTGCAAAGGTATCCAAAAAAGGTAGAATACAAAAAAATTGTTTAGGTTAATATAAGCATGATCGGGTATGATGAAAATGCCCACAGCTCAATCATCAATATTTAGGCTGTGACCCAATAACATATCTATTGCACTACATGACTTGATCCTGTAATATTTAGAGATCAATCAAGCAGTGGTGAAAGCCTAAGAGTTCAACGGATGTGTTCAGGGCAAAATTAGGGCATGCCAAGGAGGTCATATGCCATGTATTCTTTAGAATGACCTTAAAACAAATACTGTACTTATAAAATTTTCATCCCTTCACTCTCCTTCATTTCAAATTCTTCATCAGGAACTCTTTTCACTTTGCTTTCCGGATCCAAGTGATATGGAGTTTTGAATTTTATGCATATTAGTACCCTCTTCATAAACAAACAATGATATTTAGAGTGAATTCATCCCTTCACTCTCCTCCACTTCAACTTCTTCATCGGGAACACTTTCACTGTTCTTCCCGGGTCAGAGCGATATGGAGCAGCGGGGATAGAGTTCGACGCAGTGCTGCCCTTTCCGCCCCGCCCTCATGGCCTTGAGGTTGCGTGAGAGCGGGGCCTCGTGCAGGAAGAAGGAGACCAGGAAGCCGCTAACGTAGGTCACCAGGGAGTCCAGCAGCCCGCGACTCACTGCTTGTTGGTTGGACTCACACAGAAGACGCTCACCGCAGTCCGGGCTCTCGTCTCTGGGGGTTAGTGAACTACTGAAACAACTACAACACTACATTTACTACTACTACATCAACTACCAAACTACAATAGGACTACTAACGTTAATTAGACAAGTCACTCTCTGCAGTAGGGCTCTCATCTCTGGGGGTTAGGGAACTATTGCAGCAACTACTAAACTACAATAATGATATTAACTACTATTGTATCAACAACCAAACTACAGTACTAACAATTAGGCTGGCTACCCGCTGAAGCTTAAGCTCTCGTCTCTCAGACTACGAAGCTACTTCAAAAACTACCAAACTACAATATGACCTTTACTACTAATGCATCTACTACAAAACTACAGTACTGTACTGATAAGTAGGCTACTGTTATTACAATACAGTTTCCCGGGCGTTTCCGCTCCCTCCTCAGATCCCCGCCATGGAGTGGCTTCGGTCACCCAGGCTTTGTTGTGGTCGGTGGGGGGGGGTTCTGTGGGGGCGCTCGGTTGTGGCCTTGGCCTTGCTCGGGGACTTGGGGCTGTTCGGCCAGGCAGCTTGGGGAACAACAACAACAACAACAATACAGTAATTATAAGTTATGGTATTTACCATTACAACACCCTTTATTTATTAGATAAAAAAACACTATACTTTCTAAAATTACTACAGTAAAACTACAATTTTAAACAATCAAAATCGTGTTTGGATGATGGAAAATTAGTGCAATAACTACAACTAATGTCTCGTATGTAGCTGTAGCTTATAACTCAACTACTGTACTAACCTGTAAAGATAGATGGTGATCATATTCAATGCCACCTCGGCCAGGTTGTTTATGTTGTCGCCAAAGATCCCGAGGCCCGGCAAGAGGGTCTCCCGGCCGCGGGGTGGTATTCGGGACCCCCCCAACGCCGCCAGGAGGTTGGTGGTGCTCCCGAACATGGCGTCACCCAGCACGTCGAACAGGATCACACCAAAGGCCAAGAACGCGATGGACATGATGGATTGGTTGTTGGAGGGTAATCTGAAGGAAAAGGTAAAATGTAAGTACTGTACTGTAGTTATCAAGAACAATTGTGTGTCGAACATTTTGGCTAGAACATATCCTTGATTTTGGCCCTGTCACTCTTTCAGCTCTGGGGAGGCACTTGGCACATAGAAAACAAAATGTAAGATGGATATAAGCATTTTATGATACAAAATAAATGCCTACCTTGGTACACATACAATAACTTGACATAATATACTGAATTGCTAGAGGGCCATCTGGAGAAAGAATTCCAGATATCGATAACAGATGTTTAAAATTATATTGAAAGTCAACCTAAGGAGTGGTTTTAGGTGGAAAGCAGGTTGTATTAACATTGTATAGCAAGCTAGATAAATAGGAAAAATAATAATATCCAGTTAACAAGAGATAACATGGTACACATGTTATGAAGGGGTGATGAAATTCAAGGCTCTCATAGGTGTCCTAATAGTTTGAGGATAAATGTATGAAATTATGCTATTACAATAATTCTCATAAAAGTTAATGAGATCATTCCAATTTTACAATGCAGTCATCAGTTATAATGGCCAAATACAGTCTCCCTCATAGTATTTGTACCAGGTATATCTTTTGGCAACTGTACAAAGCAACAAAGTATAGTTCTCCTACTGAACGAGAAAGAGGCGAGGGACTGCAAAAGTGGTCCCGGACCCTAAGAATTGGAACTTTACAGGTTTCTGTTCGGGCTCTGTCTCTAATCAGCCACCCCCAGCAATGGGGTATGTGCTTGAGTATAAACATACATACAAAGCAACACCACACTCACAATCGAGCCTCCTGTATGATGTTCTGAACTAGCTTGTTTCGGATGCTCTGTAGTTTCTCCCACGGTTTCTTCAGCTCCAGAAGGGCTTGGTTGTGGACATCAGGAGCTCTCTGGGGGGCTCCTTCCTGGGTCTGGGGGCCACTCCTTGGGCTTTCTGGGTCGATTTTAAAGTTCTGTGGGATGATATGGTGTCTCTCTGGGTCGATTTTGATGCCCTGTATGTCGAGTTTAGGGATCTGTGGGTCGACTTTGAGAGCCTGTGAGTTTATATTATGAGTTTGTGGATCAGCTTTGTGGCTTTGTGGATCGATTCTGAAGGCCTTTGTATCTAGTTTATGGGCATGTGAGTCTATATCGTGGCTTTGACGGTCCATATCAAAATTGTGGAGGTCGACGATGTGGTCCAGCGGGGTTCTTTCGTGGATCAGGGCGTCAGCTTTGATGTTCTGCGGAGCTCTATTGTAGCTCTGTGGAACTCTGTTGTGGTTCTGTATGTCTGTATTGAGACTTTGCATAACACTATTGTGACTCTCTGGGTCCCTGTCTTGATTTGGGGCTCCCATATTGCTGTCCGCACCCTGCCACACTTCCCTGTTGAAAAGAAAAATGTTATTTTACCTCAAACTTTTCCTCAGATTACTCTTCTATACGTACAGTTTGAAGTGAGAATAAATGTTCATAAGTCAAACTAATCATGTCATAATAAAGAGTCACACGAGTCCGTATTCTGACATTTTTCCGCAGATATAGTCTATATTAATCTATTTTTAGTCTATTTGATAATAAAGAATTCAAATATAAATCTAAAATAAAGTGGTCGATTGAATATAAATTGTACGAAAAAAGTCTTTCCTTACCTAAATATAATTGTCTTGTGATAGCCAGAATATAAGAAAGAATGGCATCACCCATACATGCAACTCATTAAATTCACAGCCTCAGAAATTGTACTTGTGCAATTATATTTTTCCAGGCTGTAGGAAACAATTAGTTAGTTAGCTAAAATAGGACTTCATAGGTTATCAACCCTATATTGCCTATAACAAATTTTATTCATCCCTTTTACATTTCATATGTTACATAACTTTTTAGCTTCTAATAAGACTAAATAAGATTCTGAGACTGCAAATTAAACGTGTCAACATACATAAATGATTAACAGGTTACAGCTTATATATTGTCGGCATATCTGTCGTAAACTGACCATGTTTGAGTGATGTGTTGAGGTGAGAGACCAGAAGGAAGGCCGACCCCAGGTAGAGATGGCTGCCTTCTAGCATTAACTTCAGACAACTTCTCCTGCAAGAAATATTATCAGAAACCAATAACGAAGGAAATTAAGACATGAACGAAAATAGTTTTAATACCCAAATCGAGTTGGAGCCACCACTAGAATTATACCATAGTCAGTAACAAACACATCACAGAAGACTGCATTCTACACAATCACTTACGCCAACAACATAATCTACACTCCTTGAGAGCCCTGTGGGAAAACCCGACCATGGCCATGGCCTTCCTTAGGGACTCAGAGCTGTTCGGCCAGGCAGCCTAGGGAACGACAACACCAACATAGAGTGAAATAAGAAGGCTCCATTAAGCCTGTTTGAATTATTGCAACCTTAATTCCTTGATGATTATGATGCGTTTTGACAGTTTATTCTGGCTATTATTAAACGATTATATTCAGATTAGGAAGGGTATATGGAAGTCAGAGGGTTATCGAGATAGTATTTACCCTTTTGATGCTCACAGATCCTTCTTAAGATGTATAAAATCGTCTAATGGTAACCATAATAAACTATCAAAGTGTCATCATCCTCACTCACTCAACTGACCATCCACTCACACAATCATTCAACCACTCATAAACTCTCTTTCTCTCTCTCTCTCATCCAGCTCGTAACACCAATCCTAGATTATCTGATATGGAATGTAATACAACCAATCCCAACTAACGGACCCGACACTACAGGTAAGGAAGGCTACACTAAAACTATTTTCACCATTATATAGTGACCACTCCACTTCTCTCTCTCTCTCTCTCATCCAGCTCGTAACACCAATCTTAGATTATCTGATATGGAATGTAATACAACCAATCCCAACTAACGGACCCGACACTACAGGTAAGGAAGGCTACACTAAAACTATTTTCACCATTATATAGTGACCACTCCACTTCTCTCTCTCTCTCTCTCTCTCTCATCCAGCTCGTAACACCAATCTTAGATTATCTGATATGGAATGTAATACAACCAATCCCAACTAACGGACCCGACACTACAGGTAAGGAAGGCTACACTAAAACTATTTTCACCATTATATAGTGACCACTCCACTTCTCTCTCTCTCTCTCTCTCTCTCTCTCTCTCTCTCTCTCTCTCTCTCTCTCTCTCACACACAACTACACAATGGCCTCTAAACACACCATATATCTTACCTACTCCTTACTTTCCATTACACACCCACTCTCACACTCTCTCTCTCTCTCTCTCATCCACACAATGGACTCTTAGCACACCAAGCAAATATCTTCCCCTACTCCTCTATTCCCATCTCAATCACACACACACACACACACACACAAACTCTCTCTCTCTCATACACACACTCACTCACACACACACACTCTCTCTCTCTCCTATCTACAAAACGGACTCCAAACACATCCAATACCTTCCCATCTCACCATTATTACCACTATCCTTCTTACCTTCAATCTGTGCAGCCGATGACCAGCCTGAGGGAGAGATGTGATGGTCTGGCCTCTCACCACAACCACCAACACCAACACAACCAACAACACCTGCATCTGGTGAGGGAACATTTATATTATTACAAAGATACATATACATACATTCATACATACATACATATATTCAGGAAGCATACATACATACTGTACATACATTCAGGAAATATACATACATACATACAGTATATACATAGGCTACATATTATACATGCATGCATACATACTGTATACTTTAAAGACTGGGTGTTCCATATATATATATTTTTGTTGTTGTGCATATGTACAAAGGAGTACAAAGGAAATCAAGCAACAACAGATCTAGTGACCCTTCTAGGCTGCAATTTTTGTGTGAGAGAGAGAGAGAGAGAGAGTGAGAGCACACAGGCTTGCACTTTTTACTATAAAAACTGCAGTTGCTACTGAAGTCAAAGACAGTAAAGCAGAGAGAAGAGGAGGTATATGTGTGAGACAGAGAGAGAGAGAGAGAGAGAGAGAGAGAGAGAGAGAGAGAGAAGAGGAGATTAAGTGTTTTGAGTTAGATAGCTAGATATATATAGAGAGAATGTATATTTGTGTGAGTGTATCTGTATATATCTAACTAACTATCTATATATCAATCTATCTACAGTAAAAATCTTCCCATGGTCAACAAAACAAAAACTTCCAATGTCCATCCTTTTTCCTGGTTCATTCACCATAAGATGAGAGAGAGAGAGAGAGAAAGAGAGAGTAACGTTACTTAGAGTAGGGCTGAGGAGGTGATGTGCACTCTCATCACTGTTTGGTGGAGAGAGAGAGAGAGAGAGAGAGAGAGAGAGAGAGAGAGAGAGAGAGAGAGAGAGAGAGAGAGAGAGCGAGAGAGAGAGAGAGAGAGAGAGAGAGAGAGAGAGAGAGAGAGACAGAGACATAACAGAATTATACAGACACATAATAGAATAGATATAGATATATAGGCCACAACAATAGAGTGTTAACTCAAATATGGCTAGAAAGAAAAAAACAAACATGCAGGTAAAAAAAAACCTACCTACCCCCAAAAACGAATTTTAGGTAAAGAGGTAAAGAATAAATGGCAAGATTCGATTTAGTTCGGGATAGCTTCGACCACGATGTATGTCTTATAGTGTACAGTGTCAGTTGGCCACATTAGTTTGCATCCACACCATGACTGTACTGTATGCATGGAAGGAAACAAGTGTGATTGACTTAAGAACATAAGACAAATTGAAATCTGCTGAAGGCCTATTGGCTCATACGAGGCAGACCTCTTCTAAGTCCCTACATCCCTATTAGTTCTTTCCCTGCACTAAAAACATCTTATTAGAAGAATTTGTTATAAAACCATTAATTGGTCATATTATTTATTGCAAAATTATAATACACTTTCAATTCAATCATACTAATTTTCATTCCATATATAAAAACATGGCGTATAATATAAAGTAGCTACCCCCAAAATGGGGATTGGGCCTGAGCATATAGATAGATAGAGTATAATATAAACTAATGCGGCCAAGTGTACCTTACCATGAAAGTCAAGAACTATGTAGTATTCCGTTACATCACCGTATAGTTAATTACGCAGAGATTTCAACGAGGCATGATATACTGAGCTCACGACCTACACATTGTTTGTTTTCAGCTGACAGTTATGTATACCTGTATATACTGACTATCTACAGTAAGTATATCTCTCAAATACACGTGAGCTACTAAGTGTTTTTTTTTATACTCTCAGCCGGGCTCGAACCATCGACAGTCAGGACGAGTGTCACTGCTTTAATCTACCACGTCGTGGTTTGAGCTTGGCTGAGAGTATAATATATATGCCTATATACTGTGTATATATATATATATATATATATATATATATATATATATATATATATATATATATATATATCAAGCGAGAAGAATACAGTATAAATTGTTCTGGTTAGACATGAGTTTTGAGGGTGACTGTACGAAATAAAATAAATAAATTTCTAAATCCACCCATCATATCTTCATGAATATATAAATGAAAGAGAGAGAGAGAGAGAGAGAGAGAGAGAGAGAGAGAGAGAGACAGAGAGAGAGAGAGAGAGGGGGGGGGGGACGAAGACGTACAGTTAATCCCTTCTGTACAGGCGACGTAATTTTTGGTAGGCTACTATATTTGACGATTTTATTCAGCTTAGGAAGGACGTGGATCAATTGAAATGCTACATACTATCTCAATGCATCCTTTTAGCTACCATATATCCTTCTTAAGCTACATAAAATCGCCTAAATGTAGCTGAAATCAAATACAAAAGACGTCACCGGTAGAGAAGGGGTTAATATTTGTCTAAATTACTGCACTTGGTTCGTGAAGGGCAGATGAATGTCCACCGTGGGAAAGGTAATTACTGAACGTTAACCCTCCCTACAGTACCATGACGGTCACAATGATCTACTATAGTCTCACTATAGTCTCTCTCTCTCTCTCTCTCTCTCTCTCTCTCTAGTTTTTCAGTAGAGCAGTTCAAGAAGAGAGTAGATAGTATTTTACACACTCTGTAATGAGTGTAGTGCACTAAACAATCTCCCTTTCCACTTCGTATATCTCCCCGGAATGGACTGCAAGGTCTTTGAAATACAAACTATTCCTAATAAGTAATAACTCATTGAAACTCTCTCTCTCTCTCTAAGCTGACAATCGGGCATCATAATCTCCATAATGATTAATCGATAAATTATCCCTAATAGGCTCAAAATTGCGTCATATGTCGGATAGGGTTAAGATACCTTACATCCTATAGTAAATATCAGTAATCCGTAATCAGTAATCATTTCAGTTTGGTTTGTCTATCTCTTATGTCGTATTTAGTAGTAGACCAAGCTTATGTCTACTACTAAATACGACATAAGAGATAGACAAACCAAACTGAAATGATTACTGATTACGGATTACTGATATTTACTATAGGATGTAAGGTATCTTAAAATAACCCCCTAGAAATACTTTCTCTAAAGTATCTATTTCTTTATCCTCCCCATTTCCCCAGCTAACCTAATCCCACAAGGACCCCAATGGAAATACGCCTAACGGCCTTATTGGGCTATCCTTAGTTAGAATTATGCAAGGCTGGTACATGTCATATTTATAACATACTATGTGGTACCAACTCTGTAAATTGCTAACTGAATAAATATTATTATTATTATTATTATTATTATTATTAATCGGCAATTACGAAGAGTTTCAGATGAATTTTGTTGGTTATTATGAAAATTTGGCAATGTGATACAGATAGATAACTTTTATATTATCCCATTAAGTATAGAATATAATCAGTTGCTAAGGAGTTAAATGTTCTGCCAGGTGAAAAATATACTATTGTTGAATTGATGAAAATATACTCGGTAAAGTTGCCGAATGAAAATAAACACCATATGAGGAGGAGCACTTTATTGACAACGTTTCGAATAGAGCTTCATCAGGCCAATAGCATACAGTACTCTAAAACATCATATGACGTTTACAGGGCCCTTGGTGATGGGAGAGGGAGGATACTGTACAGTTACCCACATGTTCTGTTCCTCTCCGTTACATGTAACATGGAAATATGCAGGATTGAATTACGAGTGTAGTTTTTTATGCAGTAGTTAACTCATCTGATTAGTCAGCTGCTAATTAAAAGAAGCCACACTCGTAATTCCTTTATACAAATTTTACTTTCATACTTAAGATCACAACGAGGAACAACTTATGTGGGCAACTGTGCAATAAGGAAGATGATAGAGTGAGTAAAAGGAGGAGGAAACGGTAAACCTTTATGATGTGTTAGTGTATGCCATTGGCCTGATGAAGCTCTATGCAAAACGACAAGTAAGTGTTCCTCCTCATATGGTGTTTATATCAGAGTTGAGTTGCCTAATCATCCTCTATAGGTACACTAGGATAGCCCACCCATAAGAATTCGTGGAACCCTACATTTTATTTATGCAATCACAGGTATCTGGTTTGATCTTTGGACAGAACTTGTTTTTCAATAAATAGTATACGGTATATAGTTATGTAGCTGATGCATAGAAAATTACATTATATATTCGTTTCCAGATATATATACTTCCATAATTAGTAATAGGTGAAGTCCACGAATATCTATGAGTGGGATAAAGACTATGGCATCCGAATGTACAGTACTGTTATGGTCATGCATGCTTGAACTTCAACCAGTGACACCTAATAATTCCATGTTGTTGATAAATCGGGTCTCAAAATGTCAGTGTACCATATAATATGTTCCTCCTAATATTGTACACACACTAAATTTCACGACTGTACCATACTGTAGGCATAATTAGGTAGCACCTCTAATGAGCAATTTATAAGTTTATTCAAAATATGACCTGTTAATTTTGTGAAATTACCTCCAGGATTTAATCTAAGTCTGTTTGTCTATTCTAGTGGTAAAATATATACTGTAGTCCCTATGTTAATTACTCAGATATTACAATGATTGATTTTATAGACAAATGCAGTAAGTGTCATTTTCTCATTCTTCCATTTACAATCAAGGCATTTGCTACGAAGTGACTAATCTTTACATCATGTTAAAAACAATTATTGTGAAAAGTGTAATAAATACCTTGGAGAAGAGTTGATAAGTATACAGACGTTCACACACACTGGCAGAGCTGAAGACACTGAGCTTATGGTGAGCATGGTACTGTAACTGTAGAACGGCAATACAGGGAGAGTGGGAGGGGTGGAGGGAGAGGTGGAAGGGAAGGATGGGAAGGAGAGTGGAAGGAAAGAGAGAGAGGGGAGAGGGGGAGGGTGGGAAGGAGGGCGGAAGGAAATGGAGAGAGGGTGGGGGAGAGGTGGAAGGGAAGGAGGGTGGAAGGAAAGAGAGAGGAGAGGGGGGGGGAAGGAAATGGAGGGAGGGGTGTGGGGGGAAGTGGAAGGGAAGGAGGGGGGGGGGGATTGTGGAAGGGAAGGAGGGTGTACAGAAAGGGAGAGGTGAAAGAGGGGAGGATGGGGAGGAGGGTGGAAGGAAAGAGGGGGAGAAGGGAGGGAGAGTGGGGGGAAGCGGAAGGAGTGAGAGAGCAGAGGGAGGGAAGGATGGGAAGGAGGGTGGAAGGAAAGATGGGGAGAGGGGAGGGAGAGTGGGGGGAAGTGGAAGGAGTGAGAGAGCAGAGGGAGGGAAGGATGAGCAGAGGGAGGGAAGGATGAGAAGGAGGGGTGGAAGGTAAGGGATAGAGTCGGTGTGGGAAGGTAGGGAAATGTGGAAGGGGTGGGGGAGCAGAGGAAGAGGGAGGGGAGGATGGTGGAATCAAAAGGAGGGAGAGGAGAGTGAGGGTGGGGATAGAAGTGGACGAGAGAGAGAGAGAGAGAGAGAGAGAGAGAGAGAGAGAGAGAGAGAGAGAGAGAGAGAGAGAGAGAGAGAGAGAGAGAGAGAGAGAGAGAGAGAGAGAGAGAGAGAGAGAGAGAGAGAGAGAGAGAGAGAGAGAGAGAGAGAGAGAGAGAGAGAGAGAGAGAGAGAGAGAGAGAGAGAGAGAGAGGGGTAAGCTCAGAGCAAATCCACGTTACCGCTACTAAACAAACACCACCTGCACCGATCTAGCGGTCTGGATGTGTTCCCCAAAATGACAGAAGATTATTATACCGTTAATGGGGGTAATTTTCTTTTAAGTGGATGAGGGAGACAAAAGGCAAAACTGCCTGTGACGAGTGCCTCCCCCAGAGTTGAATGAGTGACAGGGCCAAAATCAAGGAATGTTCGAGCCAAAATGTCTGGACACACGGAATTTGAAGCAATTTAAGTCATAGGATGTGGACACCTGAGGAAATAATTGAGGGCAATTCATAAATCCCTTAGTATTCAATATATAGGGCTCTACCTATCCAAAAATACATAACACCATTAAGCCATAATTTTGCTAAAGATAGAAATCCTGAATAATTTTAACCGGTGACATCCTTTTCAATAATTTTAACCGGTGACATCCTTTTCAATAATTTTAACCGGTGACATCCTTTTCAATATAGTTTGGCTAATATTTATCGAATTAATTAAGCTTGGAAAGGACCTCTACCAATAAGGCTTCAAACCAGCTTATTGAACCCCTTTAGCTACCAAAAATCCTTCCTAAGCTGCATAACTAGCTTATTTAATAATTTTAGCTAATAATGATCATTCCTAAGCTGCATAAAATCGTCTAAATTTACCTAGAATCTAATATTATAGACGTCACCGGAACTGAAGGAGTTAACCCTTTGAGTACCAGCGACTTGTTATATTTTATGCTAGCTATATTTAGGCGATATTATGCAGCTTAACCCCTTCTTCTGTACCGGCGTGGTCTTTTTGGTTTGATTTCAGCTACATTTAGACGATTTGACGAAGCTTAAGATGTATGCATGGTAGCTAAAAGGATTAATTGAGAGAGTATGTAGCCTTTTAATGGGTAGACATTCTTCCTAAGCTGAACAAAATCGTCTAATAGTTGCCAGAATATAATGACAATTACATCATCGGTACAGAAGGGGTTAAGAAGAATCTATGGTAGTAAAAGGGTATGGTTGAGATAGTTTGAATTAGCCTTATTATTGCTAGAGGTCCTTCCTAAAAACTAATAAAAACTAAAAATAATAGTTAAAATATAAATAAATAAGCAAATAAATACGTCCACCCCCTTTAATTAACCCTTTCAATCACATAGCTGTTTCTTTTATCGTATAAGCTACAACCAGACAATTTTATTCAGATTAATCATCAAGAAACAAGGACACGTTTCTTCATTATAATCTGGCGGTTATTAGAAGATTGTATGCAGTTTAGGAAGGATCTCTAGAAACCAAAGTGGTAAAAACTATCTCAACCCTTCGACTTCCAAAATTCTTCCTAAACTGAAGTTGTGTAATGATAGCCAAAGTAAAAGGGAGACCTATATGCCCTAGTATTCTGAAAGAGCTAAGATGGATCTATAGGAATCCAAGGAATAAATTCCACTTATTCAGGCAGATCCTTCTACACACTCCATAAAAAGTTGTCTAGGCTCTAGGCTTAGCTAGGACGAAACCAAATTGCCGTCGTTAACCCATTCAGTACCAGGGACGTCCTTTTCATCATATTCTGGCAACTATTTGCTTTCTCAAGATGCACGGTTGCCCACCCACGGCTCGAAGCAGCCACATCTCTGAAGCTGCTCCGCTCCAGTGCTTCACTGTCTCACCACCTAGACTCGGACCCTCACTCTCAGAACGCCACCTATTGAGCAATTAACTCACTAGGCATTGCTCCCCTGTAGCATATTTTGATATGGGAATAGTCATACAATGCTATATAACCAGGGAACGATGAGCATATTTATTTGGCGTTTCGGCGGGCTTGGTGAGTTTTAGAGGCAAATGCCTGACAGTTATAGTGCCCCTGAGCCCGTGGTCCCAATGTAGCAGGCCCACTTGGTCCAGGATTGAATTTGATGGTGCTCTGGATTGTACCGTGTATCCTGGGACAGGAGGTTCATCAGGAACCTTGCCCAAGAAGATGTCTAGGTGGGTTTTGAATCTGTCCACACTGCAGCCGGTTTGATTTTTGTGTTTTTCGGCAGGCAGTTGAACACTCGGGCTTCGTTGTTGGAGAAGCTGGACATAAGGAGAGTTTTTGTTTTCACTGATGCTGGAGTAGGTAGAGCTCCCCGTATGCATCTGTAGACAATATGTTGGTTGTTTTGGGGTACCATGCAATTTGTGCGTGAGGAGTCAGGCACCACACCTTCAAGGACTTTCCAGATGTAAATAACAATGTATCTTTCTCTCCGTCTTTGCTGAGAGTAGAGGCTCAATTGTTCCAGTAGCTCAGATCTTTCAATCTTTTAATTTGCCTTGCGAAGGACCGTTGTATCGCTTCCAGGGTTTGAATGTCACACATTTTATCCGACTAGTGCCCTCCACAAGGTCAACATGCATTCACTCTCTCTGTTTAGAAAGGTTGTAGAATTCATGCAGCAATTTTTGTTTAGCTTTCTTCAGGGAGTTGGCTATGTGGTGAGAGCATGCAATATCATTGCTTAAATCAACTCCTAGGCACTTTGCACAGGTACTGGGTTCCACTTGTATATAGTGAGATAGACTGTAGGATGTCCTCATGTGTACAGTGTACCGTACCTGAGCAATTAAAACTTGTTACCATTGAATGCCATGTTGTTGGTCTTTGCCCAGCTGTATACTCGGCTCAGGTCCTCTATATTACTAAGACCTGGAGAGGACAACTTACTCTCCTCCGTATGACTGCTGCCACCTTCTTCCTTAGAAGTAGTTTTGAAATATAACCATAAGAACACTGATGCGTTCTGGGTTTACATCTCATACTTTAATCACTGTATGTTACTTATCTATCTATTGCCTGACGCCTCGATCCCCGAAGGGGTGGCCACGAACGAACCGCCCCATGCACCTCTATCCCGTCAGTCGATGCCCCTCCTTCCAACTCTCCCTCTCTGTCCTTCCTAAGGCCATTATTTATGCTATAATGCGTTAGAACTAGCTATAATGCATTGTTTACGATGTCTTAATATGGCCGCTGGCCGTCCATGGCCTTATGGTGGTGGTTATTACCTCCTTGAGCACAAGTAGGAAGTCCAGTCGATATATTTCAGGTCTGTGGATCAAACCACAGTCCTCCCAAACATTAACCCACCGCACCAATAATGCAAGCCCATCTCCCCAATTGAAGCAATTTGTATGATTCTCTAGCCTCTATCTTGTTTTGGGGGAGGGTCGCTAATACCCTACCACCATTTACAAAATAGTAAATCTGGTGGTCTATTTGGTTTGGTGCTCGTCTAATACACTGCAGAGCAGTGCATACCCATGTGCAGTGGGGAAAGGGAGTGGGCGTTAACTCAATTCAATGTAGCATCTGTCTATGTTGGGTACACCATGGGAGTAAGCGCTGTAGTAGAATAAAGGGACCCCTGCCGAAGGATAAGTCAGAAATAGAGAAATTTGAGTGCGTAGTGTGCAAAGGAGAGCTTGTGTTAAGTGATGATCCTGTGGCTGTGAATTTTGGAAATGTGTCATTGGAGCTGGTGAACAAGTTTTGTTACCTAGGAGATACCATCTCTGCCGGTGGTGGGGCCGAGGCTGCCATTATTGCTAGAATTAGGTGTGGCTGGGGGAAGTTCAGAGAATTGATGCCAATCCTGACCATGAATTGCCTCATGTGTTCGAAGTGCAATGACGTATGCCTCAGAAACATGGGCCGTTAAAGTAGAGGATGTCAACAGAATGGAACGTAATGAGATGAGAATGGCGAGATGGATGTGTGGGGCCAGGCTACAGGATAGAATAACAAATGTTGAGCTGAGGCAGGGTGTCAAACGGAAGCCGAATCTGTTAGATTTAGGCTTGATTATTGTATATTTAAAGATAAAGTTTGGTTTATAGTTCAAGTTATGTATTTAGAAGTGATAAAATGGCCAAAACAATGCTCTATCATGTTAATTGTCTTTTATTTCTTCTCATATTCACTCAAGTCTTCATACAAAATTACTCTGGTTTGATACCTTGAGCTGAGGAGACGTTTAGGTATAAAGAGTATTAGCGAGATGATGCGTACAAGTAGACTGGGATAGTATGGACATGTGGAGAGAATGGATGAACAAAATTGGGTGAAAAAATGCAGGTCTGTGATTGTGGAGGGAGCTGCACCAAGGGGTGGATCGAGGAAGACCTGGGATCGGACTATACGTGCAGATCTCAAATCCAAAACTTGACAAGTGAAGCAGCCCTTAACAGGGTTGCCTGGAATGCCGCCATTAGGACAAGAGACTGAAACTGCACGTATGTGTGGAACACTCAGTCTTAAAATTTTATGTATGTACGTATGTATGTAGTCCTAGGTTCAAGGCTCGGACTGGTCATACGTCAAAATTTTTAATTCATTAAGGCTTTATTTGTATACCGGTACTAGTGAGGCCTTAAATGTGCCTCAGTTGCAAATAACCTTCTCCAGTACTTAGTTACTAGTGTTTGAGTGTGGGTGTATGTGTGAACGGCATTAGGCTACATGACCAAGTGTCACCACTCGTCATTACTAGATTACAAACACAAAACCAAAAACTTTCTTGTCTCCGCTGTCAACATTCCTCTGACACCACAGAACACGTAATACTCCACTGCCCAGCACAGACATTACTACATTACTTCACTCTGGACCCACCTGAGGGAGGTGGTGGACTACCTGGACACAACAGGATTCCCGTAAAAGGGAATCTTGGGGCTACAGTACAGTACAACAACAACCAAGAGTCAGAGTGGATGAAATGTGTTCCAAATGAAACTATCACCTGTATAGCTCCTTGGTGGTTTAGTTTGTTTGGTGTTGGTTGAGACTAGGCCTGGTAGGCTACTCATAAATGAAAAATGATTATATAGTATTCATAATTTTAAAACTCTAATCAAGATAAATATATTCTAAATACAAATTCAAACCACACCCAATTGCATCATAAATACTGTAGTAATATCAAGGCACACAATAATTATCACTGCTTCTGCCAAGGAAACCCTGTTAACCCCTGCACCCTGGGGAACGTCCTAGGATGCTTAGGTCTTCTTTATGTTTTAAGTGGCATCTGAAGGAGGACTCACTTAAAGAGTTTTAGTATATGTCTGCTCCAAGTTGAGAGATGTTCCCTGACACTGCCCCTAACCAGGTGTTCACGGACCACTATGCTTTGTTGATCATAAAATATTTGTATATGTATGTATCTTATGTACTGTATATACACAGGCACATACCCCATAGCTGGGGGTGGCCGACTCGAGACAGAGCCCGAACAGGGATAATACAACAGAACATAACAAAATATATATTCACACACATCTAGGTTGCCCAGAAGACCCAGGATCACTAGGGGCCTATAGCATTTCCCCCAGCCCCAGACAAAAAACAAACACATACTGTATGAAACTAATTGTCACATGAATAAGAAGAAAACTACACAGGAATACTTGGTGTGTTTTTACTTCCAATTTTCCATATCCCTTACCTTTAGAAGATATAAACGAGTTAAAAACTAAGAACACACAAATAATGCCAGGGGCGTAGGGGTTCACTCATTCAGTACCTACTGTACCGGTGACGTCCTTTTCATTATACTCTGACAAGTTAAAATGTAAAACTTGCAAACTAAACAAACCAAAATTGGGACAAGGACAATATAAAGTCAAATTAAATTATCAAAATTGCTATGTGGAAACAACGCCTACTAAAATGAAAATTATTAAATAAAAGAACACAATCCACCACATAGGGTGTACATTACTACATGAGCAAGTTAATCTGTTTCCCAAGCAAACTAATCGCACATATAACAACGCACTATCGTCACGTTAAAGGAAGTAGTCAAGTTTGGGAAGTCCGGGACGTTCTGGCAAATTTTACTAAACTCTGCATGAATAAAGAAACTACATGTTAAATGTCAAAATATTATTTAAAATCAAATTTGCAACATGACAAGACATTAACAATAGTACAAAATACAAATATTGATAAGATATCTATACTATTACAAAATATATAAAATACAGTACAGCACTCACTAACGATAGTGCTATCGGGTAGGTACCTGTAAGCATAGCATGCCTCAAGTGACCCCTATCAATAACCTACATTTATAGCACAAATAAACTAAGGAAATCGCAAAAGTAAGCAATTGATACTATCGACAATGAATACATATAATATACGGTGACGTCCTTTTCATTATACTCTGACAAGTATTAGATGATTATATTCAGTTTAGAAAGAACCTCTAACAATTAAAAGGCTATAAACTATCTCAATTAATTCTTTGAGCTACCACAAATCCTTCCTAAGTTGAAGAAAATTGTCTAATAGTGTCCAGAATATGATGAAAAGGACGTCAATTGTACTGTGTTAAAATATGGCCATGGCAGAAACAAAGCGAAGATATTATGTCCACACTACTAAGTTCTCCAATTATTCTTCTCCCCTTTCTGTAATACAACATTTGTATTATATTCTAGCTACATTTAGTTGATTTTGTGCAGCTTAAGAAGGGTCTGTTGTAAAAAGTATTACTTTAGTTTGAAGCCTGTTAATTGTTGGGAGCCCTTCCTAAACTGATAAAAAAAAATCTAATAGTAGCACAAAATGAGGACGTGCCCAGTACCGAAAGGGTACTCTCCATACTCCTAATGAAATACTGTATCTCTCTATTGATCTACACATCCATCTAACCATCCACATATCTCCCTCCCCCGAATACATACACACAGAATCACATATGCATAAATACAGTCATGCTCTCGGTAGCGCGTGTTTGTTCTTCCGCGGACAAACTAAATGTGAAAGCTCTGAATAACACGGAACATTTTCTATCTTCCGCGGAATCGACTCGGCCTGGCAACGTCATGCTTGGGTCCGATCGGCTTCCCACCCTCCTTCTCAGTACTGTAGTTTGTTTGTCTCTGTCGGTTCGCGTGTACCCCAATATTCTCGGTGATTATAAGGATCTCTCCCCCTGTTAGCTTAATGTATTTCTATGATATGTACTTTGTGTCAAAAAAGGGATCTTTGGGACTTTGGCTGGGATGAAATAGGTTAAAATGGAGACTTTGGGATTTTGGCCGAGACAAAATTATTATTTCCCAGAAGGTATTTTATTTCGGTAACACTGTGCTGTGAATGGACAAATTAACCACGTTACTGAGAACATGACTGTATACATTTAAGTAACACCCCATTCTTAACATTAACCCTTCCAGCACGGGTGTCATTGTGCAAGGACACCGCGAAAATTGGGCAGCAGCCCAGGTGTCCTTTCAGCAGATAGTAAGCTGTCAAGCCTATTCAGCTTGGTCTGAACGCCGTGCGTTCGACGCATGTAAACAAAGCCGATCGTTGCGTCACCGCACCTCCGAAAACAATAAGGAGACGTCGGATCAATGTTATTGTTGTGACGTCTGACGAAATTAGTGTCTGAAAAGCTCCGATATTGTCAACATCGCAGAAAAATTAGCTCCACTGAAATTGTCATCACAACTGAACCAGTTGACTTAGAGAGCTCTACTCAACGCCAGTCTACAGATTGAAAACCACCTTACGTTTATAGATGCGTGGGAAATGTCTAGCAGTTAAAATAAACTAAAATACGATAGCCTAGGCCTAGACGTTTTTCGGCCAGATCGCCCGGATACGACCTCCGTCCTTTGGAGGACCAGCCCGGGCCACGAGGGTTAATCATCAATTACAAACCCCAATGCACTTGAATAAACTAATGAAAGCATATGGTCCTCCCGCGATTCAAACTTGGGACACCACACCCAGAAAATAAGCATCTAAACCATTACACCACCACCAACACATACCATACAGAAATGAAAAAACTATAAAGAAAAAAGACGATGGGGAAAATTTGATCAAATTTTGAAAGAAACAACTCCGGGCTATTTTGTCCAGACATGCTCCTTTAGCAAAGAGGCACTAATGTTCTCCAAAGACTCCGATCACTTTTCTCTCCTTTTACTTACTCTCCATACTCCTATATCTATTTACTCAGGCACAATCCATATCCATACTCATAGTGAAATTAAAATATAATGTAAAACTTGCAAAACAAACAAACCAAAACAAGGAACCACACAATATAAAGACGAAAGAACTTTTAGCAAAACAATATACTGTACTGTATAGGAAATATAAATAAAGGAGTGAAAAATGGAAGGGAGAACAATAATATAATTTCAATGTAAATATAAGCCAGAGATGACTGAACAGAAGGCATTATAATCAGCTACACCCCAGCTATGGGGAGTGTAGCGGAGTATAATTATACATACATACACCTCCAAAACTCATGCATCTGCTTAATTTGTCACAACTCTACCTTAACAAATATTAATTCAACACCATTTTTATATATATATAACAAGAAGCCTACTACTATTTTAACCCTCCGAGCCCAGATGGCCGCCTGGAAATATAATGTAATACTTGCAAAATAAACAAACCAAAACTGGGTTTATTTTGCAAGTTTGTTGTTGTTGTTGTTGCTGTTTCCCAGGCTGCCTGGCCGAACAGCCCCAAGGCCCGACACAATATAAAGGCAAAAGAACTTGGCAAAATTGCTATTTCGTGATCGCACCGTGCACCTCGGATGGCCTGCAGGAAGACAAATGGCTATTATATGTCTTTAAACCACATAAAACCGTGCAAGAGAAAGTTTTGTTGTCATGGCGGTTAGTCCATGAAACGTAGTCATAAGTCGGCCGACTCATACTTGCAACACAGCCCAAGTCAATCAATCGATAATTTTCGACAGTCGGATTCAATGCATGAAAGCATTGTTCAGAGGCATAAGAAAGGTTACAATGGTGAAGTAAATCAATAATCAATTATAATGTAAAACTTGCAAAATAGTTGAACGATTGTAAATTAGCTAAAGTCATAGGCATTTTTTCCCGGCCGCACAAACAATCAATTCATAGACACGTCGCCAAAACATCATTATTATTTTTCAACTCGAACTAGAACCACTTGGTGTAGAATATTCTAGTCCTCAACATTCTCAAGATACCAGCGAATGATACATTTTCATATACATCTAACCTAGGTTCTATATCTATATACGCAGGCACATACCCCATAGCTACAGGTTAAGCCATTAATTATGGAGATATAAATATCGGAAGAGGACGAAATTCCAATAGTCACTTGATAGCGTAATGCATAGTGCGCGGAATTTTGATGGGAGTATCCTGGGTTCGAGTCCTCTGAGTGCCACATGTATTTGTTGATTTCATTAATTGAGTTTAGATGTGAAGTTGGTTGGTGAAAAAAAAAAAAAAAAAAAATCTACCTCAAACAAGATCCAGTTGGTGTAGAGTGTTCTAGTCTATCACCATTTACAAGATAACAGTGATGAATTTTGCTACATAACTAACCTAGGTTACGCCATTTATTTGCGTAGCTATGAGTACGAGACAATTAAAGTTACAAAATTTCACCCGAATCCAGGATACATACATACGGGTTTAAAGACCGCAACCGTCCACAGTGAATGTGGCTTCCATGGTACAATCACAGTACTGCACACAGTGCACAGCAAACATAGCACGGTGGTTACAGTCTTTACTCCAGCACAGTACAACAAAGTCTTACCACAACAATGCCCCATCATGTTATCACAGTGGCTGATGTTGGTATAGCGTTAACAGTGTCTCAGCAAAACTCAACAAAGTCCCCCTGAAGCACCTGCACCTGGCGAAAATCGCACCACACCAGCCTTAACCGTGCTACAATAAGGCAGTAACAAGAAATCACCGTAACTGCTACAGAGGCTAACTGCACCACCGAAGTGGCGGGCAGTGGGGTCGCTGCATCCCTACGCCAACAGTAGTGTTCAAACTAGCCGTGTTTTTGAGGGTTAACCAACTTCATAAACCTCTACACCTTTTCGGCCAGGCAGCGACTATTACTACCTCTACACCGTATAAAATATAGTGACAAAATAAAGCTAGGTGGGAACAGTAAGAATATTGTGTATTTGTCATTCTAGCTTCTAAAATACAACAATGGGGGAATGAGATGATCAAGTCAAAAATTTCTACCTGATGATTTTATGGGAGAGAGAGAGAAAGAATACACAGAGTATGTAGGTTAAACTCTGGCGACATATTTCGAGGTGTAATATTTGTATCTGAATTGATGAGGCACCAGCAATCTACATATTGTTAATTTAAACCAATGATCACCTCATTTAACAGCTTTGATACAATCCCAGCCATAAATGTAATCCTTGCATGCTCAATTTCAAAGGCAAAAGATTACCTTCGAAGATAAACAGACAATGATTATTTTATCTTAAAAAAATGCTACAAATAACAATATAATTCATAAGGCTTAGATGTATTCATATTATCACCACGCATGCCGTGAGCCGTGAGGCTTGGCCACCCAAAGGTGGTTGTTGAAGAGGTTAATCATCAACTGTAACACAGCAGTTATGTGGGAGTTCCCCCATTAGCTCTAGTACCACATAACCACCTTCATTATAACACTGTTGGGAACAGTACAAAAATTGTTCCCAACTAAAGGGCCGTATGTCCTTACTGGCGCCCCGGGTTATATTGTCAACCACATTGATGTGTTGTTGGAAAGTATGACTGGTCAATGACCCAACACACTTTCCAGCAGAGATACATTCCCTGACCAACACATTGGTCAAATAATGTAGATGACAGGCATCCCCACATAAAGATCACTCAATTTGTACTGAAGGAAAAAGATAATACAAAACTATACAGTAAAAAGAGAGAAGATGAGAGAGGAAATTGATGATCAAATAAAGGAAAATAATGGCAAAGATTTTAAGGAAAAACTGTGATATATGGCAGGCAGAAAAACAATAAAAAACACAATAATAGATAGAAGTTATTATTTTCTGCAAGATGATAACAGCGGATGAATACGATGATGCTAACACGATAAAATATGAAAACGTTGTAAATATCTAAAATGAAACCACACCAGAATATTCACACGCATTTTAATCATCGTCGTCATCATCGTCGTCGCCCCCGCCGTCGTCATCACCACTAGCTTCTTCTACATCTACCCCCTCCTCATCACCCTCAACCTCGACCCCCTCTTCGTCATCATCATCACTATCACTATCCCCTCCCTCCTCCTCGATCTTGTCTCCGTCTTCTTCATCCATGTCTTCCTCCTCTGCGATCTTCTCCTTGCCCTCCTCGTCCTTCTTCTTCTTGTCGAGCCCGGACGGTCCCGCCTCGATCCTCTTAGCCACACCGTCCTCTTCTACATCCATGTCTTCTTCAACCACCTTCTTTTGCTTGGGTTTCTGCAAGGTTAAAAAATTGAAGTCAATACAAGCACATTTTTCATAATTTCACCGCTGTTACTTCTTATAGCTACACACTTTAACACCATCAACAGTCCCTTTCTCTTTACGTCTATTTGTACTATTTTTGAAGTACAGGCCACAGGGGATATTAAACAGCCTACAGTAACTAACCCAACCTTATGGAGGATGGAAGAACAGTGGCCCAAATCTACGAGCCCATGGACCGACGACTTCCTCCCCGCTGCCCTCTCACAAACAGATCTCACCACACCCTACCTCCCCCTGGGGAGGTGCGGCACCAGGAAATACCTGGATGGCGCAGGATTTCCATAAAGGGCATCTTAGTACTACAACAACCTAACCTTATCAAATTTAGGTTAGGTGATCTGAGTTTATAGATGAAGTTAGGTAGGTAGGTTTTATACTGAAATTTATGTGATTTTGTCAGGTACTGAGTCTTCTAGCCTTGTTGAAATAACTTTGAAAAGTTAACAAGGGTGAATATAAACACCAAATGAGGAGCACTTTATTGACAATGTTTCACAGATAGCTTCATCAGGTCACTGAAGAAGCTATCTGTGAAACTTTGTCAATAAAGCGCTCCTCCTCATATGGTGTATACGAGTATATTCACTTCTAGTCTTTCTAATTAAATCTTCAACCCTAAAGACTTACCCTAAGGCCAGCAGCGGGTGATCTGTGAAGACTCATGCCCTTGCGGACCTCCACCATGTTGATGTGATTTTCTCCTAACATTTGCAAGTCACTATCACATACTTGCCCTAGTAGTGACTATATTATTCTCACTCAAAAAATAAAAACAAATACTGTAAATATATAAATATACACAATTTTAATGTAAAACTTGCAAAATAAACATAGTACAAAGACAAAAGAACTTATCAAAATAAACAAACTGAATTGAATTGAATCCAACTTACCCTCAGACCGGCGGCAGGTGACCTAATAAGACTGAGGCCCTTTTTGACCTCCACCATGTCGTGGATGCGGTCGTACTCCTGACTCTTCAACAGGCGGTCCATCACAAATTTGTCCTCGCGCTTCCTCCGGATGGCCGTGATGCTCTTCATGGCTTCAACTACAGGGAGGAATAAAAATGATTAGATACCGTACATCACAGAAATCCAGCGCATTAACCATTACCGATACGCTATCAATATCAGGTAAAGTTTGGTACGTTTAGTGCTTCAACTGAGTAGGGGGAATACACAATTCTTGGCCCAATATAAACTCCCAAACTGCAATATGAATCGGTTATGTATATATTAGGTAACCAAATGAAAATTCAATTCTGTTGGGGATAGCTTCGAAAACTTAGGCCCTTTATGTAGGTGAGTGTAGGCTACAGTACAGTACATATAAATACTGTAATATTAATTACACTAATCGAGTAATTTCATTCCCAACACAAAATACTGTACCTCCCAATGAAATTAATCAAAGCATGCTATCCTCCCCAGATACCACATACAGATCTTAAACGCTAACCATTACATCATCATAACAATAAAAGGTTTAGTACATGACTATGATTAACACGTACAGTACCGGTGACGCCTGTTATATGATTTCACCTACATTTAGAAAATTTAATGAAGCTTAGGAAGGATATATGGTAACTAAAAGGATTCATTGAGAGTCCTTCCTAAGCTGAATAAAATTGTCTGATCATTGCCAGACTATAATCAAATAATGTCACCGGTACTGAATGGGTTAATATCCATTATAATGTGAATCTTGCAAAATATACAAACCAAAACTTGGACAAACACAGTAAAAAGATGAAACAACGTATCAAAATCGCTATGGTATGTGAAAACAACGCTTAACCCTTGCTCTACCAGCGACGGCTATAGCTGTCAGTAGATAATCTAACTCCACAGTCCCAGTGACGGCTATAGCCGTCAGTAATGTTCTTTCCTTGTAACTGCCTGTACAACCCTGTACCTGGTACCACGACCATTTGAGCACTGCTTCTGATATGGCAACGCTTCTCAGCTTATATAAGACCCACTGAAGGGTGGGGGAGCCAGTCTTCTCTCAGCTATTGAGGTGGAAAGTCGTACTCCCTTGCCAATATGGCCACAGTGCTTGGGAATGCAGGGGACTTTTATTACTGTATCCTACGGTACTAGACGGGTTAAGCAAAATAATAATTTATAAATAAAAGAACACAATCCACCACATAGGGTGTACATTACTACACTTATCGAATACTGAACCACATAACCCTGCACCCACCTGTCTGCCCCCAGAGCTCTCGGTTATATTTGACGGGCACATTACGTCGCTTCTCGAACTCGAAGGCCGGGTCCACCGTGAGCTCTTTACCCGCAGCCTTCCTGAAGGTCTTGGTATAGCGCGCCTTCCTGGGGTTCTTCTTCCTCTTGAACGCCCCGTGGCATCTTGGCCGGCAAAATCGGAAGATCTGGGAAGAGAGGAATCAAAACAAGGTGTCAAAAGAAAGTGGAGTCCATTAATGTTAGTCTTTATTATTACATAGTAAATATATAAAAATAAGAACATATGAAGCGATGGAGGAAGTGAATGCAGAAAAGGATATAGGAGTAGTGATAGACAATAAGTTAAATTTCTCAGAACATTTAGTGGAAAAGATAAACAAAGCCAATAGAATTGTAGGGCTGATAAGGAGGACATTTGTGTCACTTGATGAAGACATTTTCAGGAATCTCTATACAGCGCTGGTTAGGCCGCACCTGGAATATGCGAAGCAGGTGTGGGCTCCATATATGGTAAAGGATATAGAAGCAGTGGAGAAAGTGCAGAGAGAGCTAGCAAGCTAGTACCAACGTTGAAGAACGCGGGCTATGACCAGAGGTTGAGGACACTGGGGCTTCCGACACTGGCATATAGGAGAAAGAGAGGGGATATGATAGAGACTTTTAAGATAGTGTCAGGAAAGTATGATGAGGATGTGTGTGAAGGTATCTTCTTGATGCGGGAGGGAACAAGAGCGAGAGGACACTCAAAGAAAATTTACAAAGAAAGAAATAGGCTTGAGAAGGCAAAGAACTAATTTTGTGATAAGAGTGGTAAATGAGTGGAACGCACTGCCCCAGTATGTAGTCGATTCCGAATCAATATGGGAGTTTGAAAGTAATCTTGATAAAGCATGGGGAAGACAAGATTTGAAGTTTGATTATAAAGCAAAAACACAGAATAGTAAAAATGTTGCGTCTGCTACCGCCGCCGCCAACACTGTGAACGACAGCAGCAGTGCATGTACTGGTACTGAGCTGGATACACAGGCCTAGTTTGCCTTTTTCCAGAGGATCTACTGTAAGAAACTGTAAGAAATAAGAAAATGGGGGTCTGCAGAAAGCCGATTGGCCCACACAAGGCAGATCCCGCTCACACCCAACCCTAATTCTAGGCCCAGCTCACTAACACAGTGAGGACCGACCTCACCAAAACGGTCAGATCAGAAAATGGGGTCTGCAGAGTGCCGATTGGCCCACACCCAACCCATCTATAGTTCAAATTAAGTCTTTGGAAGTGATAACAAAAAACAAAAAAACAACGATGCTACTCCTTGTTAACCCTTAACGCACAGGACGCAAGTTGAGCTTATTCTGGGATACTTTAAAGCCTTTGTGACCATCAGGGGTGTTTAGAAACCTTTAGTTTACTTATTTCAACCTCTGCAGTTGTCTTTGAGTTTTGTGTGGAAAGAAAACTAATTTTGGAGGTAATTATAAAATTGAGAACTCTATTTCTATTTGCTAATCGGCAACCCCTGCGTCCACACGTGCGTGAAAGGGTTAATTTTCTTGTATTCCTCTCATATTCTTTCACATCTTCAAACAACATTGCTTCGGTTTGACACCCTGCGATTATAAAATACTGCATGGTGGATGGGACCAGGGCCTCGTCAGTCTTGGTTGGCAAACTGTCAAGGGGAGTAAACCTAAGGGTGAAGCAGGTTGGTGGATAGACTATTGCTAAAAAGATACACAAAGGGCCTCGGAGTTGGACGGACCCTAAGTTGAGCAGGGCAAGGATGTAGTATTCGGCCGTACCGCCCACCTTGTTTTTTTTTTTCTTCTATATTCCAACTTACTTCCTCTCGGGCATAGGCTGAGAGCCTTAACATTCACCGCTTTACAATGAACAGTGAAGCCTGTGAGGACTTGTTCCAGTCTAGGGAGTGAGAAATGTGAAGCACGTAGAGTACAACGAGCACCTGCCATCTTGCCTTCACATGAGGCACGGTGCTCACTCATGGCCCGAAACGACCCCATCTCTGAAGCCACCTCGTTCCCGTGCTTCAGTCTCACCCCCTACACTCGGACTCTCACACTTACACACACACAACGCCACCTGTTGAGCAGATAACTCACCAGGCATTGCACCCCTATAGCATATTTTGAATATGGGAATATTCATACAGTGCTATTTAATCAGGGAACAATGAGGGTATTTTATTGACGTTTCGGTGGGCTTGTGGTAATGCACTGATACCAGATACAGCACAAATTCCATCCCAATAATATCTTCCCATTGATACATCAGGATTTGAACCCGGGACCTTTGGATTACCAGGCCAGTGGCAAGACCACTCCACCACACCTCCCCTACACCTTACACTACGTGCATGCTCGCGATCATGGTCTCGTCTATTTTGACTGTCATGGAATACAATAATGGGTCGAAGGCCTTCACCCCCCATGAATTATTGTCATCATCATATATATTGCCAGAAGGGGGGCAAATAACAGAAAAAATAGCCGTCAAATAGACGGAAACTTAACCGCGAGCGCATGACCTATGTAAAATGACGACGGTACGCCCGGATACTACAGCCTTCCTGTTGAGTGGTCAATTCTGTAAGTCCTTTAATAAACTGGCACGGGATGTCCTCCTCAAGGGGGACAGGTCCGCTTGGAGGCGTTTTGTGTATTGCCCAGGGCTCTCATAAAGGGGAGTAAGGCATCCGGCAATAGATAGATGAATGACACTCAAGGGTTAACCTGTTCTGTAAAGTACTACAGTATACAGGTCTCCCGCGATTTACGATTGGGTTATGTTCCTGAAAACACGAACTTAAATAGAAAAATTGTATAGCGAACCCTAAAATTAAATCGGGTAAATGGGGATGGGTTCTTGGACCAGCCAAAACCCAAACCCAAACAGAGTGTCAAACCGTAGCCAGGTTTTTACTGGGGTTATTGGTTTATATAAGTGGGTTCTTCCTAACTGGAGAAGTCAAAATAGTTTGAACACTGACACAGAAAGTAATAGAGGATAATTAAAACAAGACTTACATTTATTGGCACAAAGATATTGTGTCAGTGTCTAGAATAAGCGGTAAAGAACAACAATAACAGGTGCACGTACGAGGCTCCTACGTGACTCGTAAGACTGGGTTATTCTATGCAATATCTAGGTGAGTACAATTCTCTTGACTTTTAATTCACTTGGAAGTAGATTTATGATGGCATCAAGTACAGCATTGTAATCCTTCTTACGATGACAAGACATGACGCACTGTATGACAGGAACTTGCTTAGTTGATTCTTCATATCTTACAAACACATGAAGAGTGAACAGTTGGTAGAAAGGACTTTTTACTATATGGAACGTTGCATCTGCGTACCAAGTTTTTGCATTAGCTTTACTTTCTGTGTCAGTGTTCAAACTATTTTGACTTCTCCAGTTAGGAAGAACCCACTTATTTAAACCAATAACCCCAGTAAAAACCTGGCATAACAATAAGGTACACCGTAATTTATGAAGGTCGAAAGCTCTTTTAATATTAGTGGATCTGTGAGAAATGTGAACCAGGCTGAAGTAAGACTATAGCCTACACAAATCCATAATGAACAGTTCCAAAATACACCAAGATAGGCCTATATACATACATAAAATTTTAAGACTGAGTGTTCCACACATAAGTGCAGTTTCAGTCTCTTGTCCTAATGGCGGCGTTCCAGGCAACCCTGTTAAGGGCTGCTTCACTTGTCAAGTTCTTGGATTTGAGATCGGCGCGTATAGTCCGATCCCAGGTCTTCCTCAGTCTACTCCTTGGTGCAGCTCCCTCCACAATCACAGACCTGCATTTTTTTACCCAATTTTGTTCATCCATTCTCTCCACATGTCCATACCATCCCAGTCTACTTGTACGCATCACCTCGCTAATACTCTTTATACCTAAAAGTCTCCTCAGCTCAACATTTGTTATTCTATCCTATACATACATACATACATACATACATAAAATTTTAAGACTGAGTGTTCCACACATAAGTGCAGTGTCAGTCTCTTGTCCTATGGCGGCATTCCAGGCAACCCTGTTAAGGGCTGCTTCACTTGTCAAGTTCTTGGATTTGAGATCGGCGCGTATAGTCCGATCCCAGGTCTTCCTCGGTCCACCCCTTGGTGCAGCTCCCTCCACAATCACAGACCTGCATTTTTTCACCCAATTTTGTTCATCCATTCTCTCCACATGTCCATACCATCCCAGTCTACTTGTACGCATCACCTCGCTAATACTCTTTATACCTAAACGTCTCCTCAGCTCAACATTTGTTATTCTATCCTGTAGCCTGGCCCCACACATCCATCTCACCATTCTCATCTCATTACGCTCCATTCTGTTGACATCCTCTACTTTAACGGCCCATGTTTCTGAGGCATACGTCATTGTTATGTTCTTATGTTCTTATTGCACTTCTAACACATGAGGCATACACCTTTCCCTTCAGGGGGAGAGGCATTCTTTTCATGGTCAGGATTGGCATCAATTCTCTGAACTTCCCCCAGCCACACCTAATTCTAGCAACAGTGGCAGCCTCGGCCCCACCACCGGCAGAGATGGTATCTCCTAGGTAACAAAACTTGTTCACCAGCTCCAAAGACTCATTTCCAAAATTCACAGCCACAGGATCATCACTTAACACAAGCTCGCCTTTGCACACTACGCACTCAAATTTCTCTATTTCTGACTTATCCTTCGGCAGGGGCCCCTTTATTCTACTACAGCGCTTACTCCCATGGTGTACCCAACATCGACAGATGCTACATTGAATTGAGTTAACGCCCACTCCCTTTCCACACACTGCACATGGGTATGCACCGCTCTTTTCCACATTGCCTCGTCTCAAACTACAATGCATAACCTTGGTTTTGTTAATATTGACTCTTAAACCATTGCTCGCCATGCCCTCTCTCCACTCTCTGAATTTGGCCTCAGCATCCTGCATACTGTCAGCTATTAGGACTAAATCGTCTGCATAAAGTACCTGCCTGACCTTTGCTGAGTGAGGACCTGTCCCTAGTGACTCCCAGTGAATATCTTTGCCCATAGTGTGGTGATAGTATTAACGCTTTCTTAAAATGGCTGGTGTTGACGAGATTGCTACCTCCTCTCATATTCTCCAGCTTTGTCTTGCTTTGCAAGAAAGGATGGAGAATGTGGAGAGGGAGGTGCAGTCTCTCAAAGACGAGAATTTGGCCTTAAAGCTGACTTTGGCTGACAAGAAAAGTGAGGATAGTGCAACTGCTGTTAGGGATCGTGATGCTCCCTGGACAGTTGTTCCAACAAGTGCAACAACCTGCAAATTTTCTACGGCGGCCAGTTGCCCTCAGCAACAAGTTCATCACCTTGGATGACGAATGTGATGGTGAGGCTGCGAGTGCTTCCTTCGGCGAGGAAACCAGGAGAAAGGTAAGTAAGTTGCCTCCAACAGGGAATGGTGTGACTGCTGCCCCCCCAGGAGTACCTTCAACTGCTGCCCCAGGAGTTCCTGCCGCTGCCGCAGCTGCTACCAAGTCATCGACAAGGAGAGGCAAGTCCTTCTCAATTGTTGGGGACTCCATGGTCAGACACTTAGCTAGGTCCACCTGTACTGATATTAGGAAGCTTGTCTGTCTGCCTGGTGCCGGGGTTGGGAAGGTGTTAGAGGACATTGATTACATCATGAAAGATATTGGAGATAGCCCCATTATCTGTCTCAGTACAGGGAGCAATGATGTTGGTAAAGGTAGGACGGAAGTACTGCTTCGGCAGTACAGGGAGGTGTTAGATAAAGTTAGGAGGAAGGGAGGCATACCTGTAGTACACAGTATCTTGCCACGGAGAGGGGTCAGCAAGGAATGGTCATCTAGGGCAATTGGTATCAATTGTCGGCTGGAAAAATACTGTAATGCAAATGCAATACCATTCCTTGATAACTGGACCCGTTTCTATGGTAAAAATCAGTTGTACGCACAGGACGGGGTTCATCTTTCTCGGCTAGGGGTGGTAAATTTAGCTAGGTCAATAGATAGGATTGTCGCGGGGTTTCGCTGAAAATAAAGCCTGAGAATATGAGTAAGAATAATTGTCTAGATAGGGTAAATTGCCGTACTGGTACATCAGATAGGAATAGAAAATATCAGTCACAGGATTTTAATTGTACTGCTAGTAGAAATATTAAAGGTGTAACAGAAGATGGGAATTCAGTTAGAAATAAAGGTAAATCCGATACCAGTAAAATAAATTCATTGCGATTATATTATACAAACTGTAGGAGTTTATGTAACAAAATGGATGAACTTAGAGCACTTGTTAGCAACGAAAATATAGACATTATAGCACTGACTGAAACATGGATTAATACAGAATCAAGACATTTTTTAGCAGAATTCCATATACAGGTACCAGGATATAGTTTGTTTAAACGCGACCGAACAAGTAGGAGGGGCGGCGGAATAGCAGTGTTTGTCAGGAGTTCTTTAAAAAGCTGTATTAAATCAGGTATTAGACTAAATACTGATAACGAAAGTGTTTGGGTTGAGGTTAGCGAAGGTAGTGAGACCATAATTATTGGAGTTATTTATAGACCACCAAATATGAGTAGAAACGAAGGTACAGCTTTATGGCAGGAAGTGAAAATAGCATCAAGGTTTAGCAATGTGTGTATTATAGGGGATTTCAATTTTCCGAATATTGATTGGCAGCATCAAATCGGCGACTCAGATTCAAACGAGTTTATTGAGGCGGTACAGGATAGTTTTTTATTTCAATTCATAGACTCGCCTACTAGAGGTAATAATATCCTCGATTTAGTTCTCAGTAATAATGAACAAATGATAAATAATGTAGAGATAGGAGACCAACTAGGAAATAGTGATCATAAATCAATTTATTTTAACATACAATGGACAGGAAAGGCTAAAGAGAATACGACACTTATCCCAGATTTCAGAAAAGCCAATTATGGTGGATTAAGACGAGCCTTAAGAGACGATCCTATGGTTAAACTATTAAGTGGACCCAGGTGCGCTAATGAACATACTCTCTCTCAGATACCTGTCTTAACTCAGGATAATTTGACAGCTACATATAATAATTTTATTTCTTCACTCCACAATGCGCAAAATAAATATATCCCCAAAAGAAAATTTAGATCAACACAGAACCAACCCAAATGGATGAATAATAGACTATTAGACCTTCTAGGAAAAAAGAGAGGAATATATCGAAAAATTAAGAAAGGCGAAATTCACCTACTTGCTTACTATCAGAATCTATCAAGAGAGGTTAAAAAATGTATAAGGACAGACAAAAGAAATTATGAAATCAGGATAGCCAATGACTCAAAAAATAACCCTAAGGCTTTTTACCAGCTATATAAATCTAAAGTTAGAGATAAAATAGGCCCCCTTAAAACTTCGATAGGAGAAATGACAGAAAATGATTTAGAAATGTGCAGTACATTAAATAGTCAGTTTCTATCCGTTTTCACTAATGAAAATTTGGCACAGATTCCAGAAGTCCGTAAGGTATATAGAGATAGTATAGAAAATAGGTTAAGTACGGTTACTATAAGTAGAAATGATATGCTTAAGGAAATTGACAGACTGAAACCTCAGAAAATCGCCTGGTCCCGATGAGGTATATGCCAGAGTATTAAAAGAATGCAGAGATGAGTTAAGTTACCCATTAACATTTCTTTTTAACAATTCATTAGAAACTGGTATAGTTCCAGAAGCTTGGAAGCTTGCAAATGTAGTTCCGATTTTCAAAAAAGGTGATAAATCAATAGCATCCAATTACCGTCCCATTAGTCTCACTTCAATCATAGGAAAGCTACTAGAGTCAATTATTGCTAGGAAAATGAGAAACCACTTAGAAACATTTAACTTAATCAATTCTTCTCAGCATGGATTCACACAGGGACGTTCTTGCCTTACTAATTTGCTTAGTTTTTTCTCAGAGGTATATGAAGCAGTAGATAATGACAAGGCATACGATATTATATATTTAGATTTCAGTAAAGCTTTCGACAGAGTCCCTCATGAGAGATTGATGAGAAAGGTTGAGGCACATGGAATAGGTGGGGCGTTGTTGGGATGGATTAGGTCATGGCTAATTGGTAGGAAACAGAGAGTCAGCATAAATGGTACCAAGTCAGAGTGGGGAGCAGTCAAAAGTGGTGTCCCCCAGGGATCGGTATTAGGTCCCCTGTTGTTTCTTATATACATAAATGACCTAGATTTAGGTATAACTAGTAGGATAAGTAAATTCGCAGATGATACTAAAATGGGGAGATCAATTGATTCAGATAGCGATATAGAGTGCCTCCAAAGGGATCTAGATACCTTACATGAATGGTCAGTAAATTGGCAGATGAAGTTTAACATTGACAAATGCAAGGTATTAAAGATAGGGAAGATGCAAACAAATGTTAAATATAAACTAGCTAATTTAGAATTAGAAAATTCAGACTGCGAGAAAGATCTAGGTGTGTTTGTTAGCAATGATTTGAAGCCTAGAAAACAGTGTATAGGCGTTCGTAATAAGGCAAACAGGATTCTCGGGTTCATCTCTAGGAGTGTGAGTAACAGAACTGCTGATGTTATCTTAAAACTTTACTTGTCATTAGTGAGACCCCATATGGATTATGCTGTCCAATTTTGGTGTCCTTATTACAGAATGGACATAGATTCATTGGAGAGAGTACAGCGTAGAATGACAAAAATGATCCATAATATTAGAAATCTTCCGTATGAAGAAAGGTTGAAGAAATTAGGTTTACATTCGTTAGAGAGACGCAGAGTTAGAGGGGATATGATAGAGGTGTTCAAGTGGGTTAGTGGGATTAACAAAGGGGACATGACAAATGTACTAAAGCTCAGTGATAGCGAAAGAACTCGTACCAATGGTTTCAAATTAGATAAATTTCGTTTCAGAAAAGATATAGGCAAATATTGGTTTGGTAACAGAGTTGTAGATGGGTGGAATGGACTACCAAGTGCTATAGTGGGATCTAAAAACTGTAGGGAGCTTTAAGATAAAATTGGATAAGCATATGGACGAGAAGGGTTGGGTGTGAAGGGGGATCAGCCGGGTTGGGCCAATCAGCGCTCTGCAGACCCCCATAATCCTGCGTTAATCTCTAACCATTTTGGTAAGATGATCCTCAGGGTATTAGAGTGTTGAGCCTATAATTGGGCTTTGTAATTGATTTGGGGTTGTGTGGGACAGGGATCTGCCTTGCTTAGGCCAATCGGCTTTCTGCAGACTCCCATTTTCTTATGTTCTTATGTTCTATAAACAGTTTCCAACGGGAGTCCGCCTCTAAAAACTCTAGACAGCGCCTCCAAGACCATAATAAAGAGGAGGGGGCTTAACACTGAACCCTGATGGACTCAAACACGGACTGCGAACTCATCACTCAGGACCCCTAACTTCGCGAATCCTCATACATCTTCATTATCACAGACGCACAGCCCACTCTTCTCCACACCAAGTTTCCTCATAGCCCACTGTACAACATCTCTAGGTACCCTATCAAAGGCCTTCTCCAGGTCCACAAACACAAAGTAAAGATCCCTGCCTTTTAGTAGGTATCTTTCCTGTACAGAGAGAGAAGTTTTGAATTGTTTAGATAAACTCAAGGTAAATAAAACGCCTGGACCTGATACAATCTCGCCTAGAGTTCTGAAGGAAGCTAAGGATGAGCTCTCCAAACCACTGACATTACTATTCAATAAATCCTTGCGTCTGGACTATGCCTGATCAGTGGAAGCTAGCCAACGTAACACCGATATTCAAAAAAGGCAGCAAATCCCTATCCAGTAACTATCGTCCAATTAGCTTAACCTCAGTTGTAGTAAAATGCTAGAAACGGTCATACGAGACAGACTCGTAAATCACTTAGAGGAAAATAACATACTTAAAGATACTCACACGGCTTTCGTAAAAAACGTTCCTGTTAACAAACCTCTTAGACTTCTTCCACGATATCCTCAACCTCTACGATGAGAGTAAAGCTGTAGATATTATATACCTTGATTTTCAAAGGCCTTTGACAAGTTCCCCACAAACCTCTAATGCTAAAACTAGAAGCGGATGGAATAGAAGACTGTGTGAGGAAGTGGATAGAAAGTGGGGTCAGCGAAAGAAAGCAAAGAGTAGTCATAAACGGTAGGGCATCTAATGGACCAATGTAAGTAGCGGGGTACCCCAGGGATCGGTACTAGGACCAATTTCTCTTTCTAATTTACATCAACGACATAGATGAGGCCTCGCCTGTACAATCTCAAAATTTGCTGACAAAATTGCAAATAGCGTAGGCTACTCTCAAAAGAACAAGTTGACGATAGCAACACAATCTAGATAATTTCATGTTGGCAAATTTGCAAATGAGTTTCAATGTGGATAAATGTAAAGTTGTTGTTGTTGTTGTTGTTGTTCCATAAGCTGGCCTGGCCGAACAGCCCCCGAGTCCCTGAGAAAGGCCATGGCACGATCGTGCTTTCCCACAGAGCTCTATTGAGTGTAGATTGTGTTGTTGGCGTAAGTGGTTGTGTGAAATGCAGTCTTCTATTATGTTGTTTAATGGTATGGGGTGCTGTGTTACATCCCGGGCAGGCGTCGACAACGAGTCATCCTCCATTCTGATAGCTCAGGAGAGCTGGATGGTGTCCGCATCTCAGCCTGGCCAGGTGGACTCTGTCCTCTCGCGAGGAAGGGAGGATTCGAAGGATGGTTTCGGGAGGTCGTGCATGCAGCTGTGTTGTCTGTGATGAGTGGATGGATCGTGAGAGATATGAGTATGGATGTGCTTCTGGAAGTTGGTTCGGGGTGGGCAGGGAGGGAAGAGAGGACCAATACTTGTGTGTGTGATACCGTGTGCTGGGTGTTGTTTTGATATTTCTTGGTGTCTGTGGGTGTGTTGCCATGTAGTTTAGTGGGTGGTCTTGGTTCGTGGAGGCTGCTGCCAGGAATTGAGTGCCTCTCATGTCCAGATGGTCTTTGACTTTGAGGATTTTGGTTTCTTGATGTAGGTGATCTGTGGGTGCAGTAGCTGTGCAGCCTGTAATGATCTTCAGGGCTTTGTTTTGAATAGTCTGTAAGGTCTTATGATGTGTTTCAGCTAGGTTAGAAGCCCAGGCTGGGCTTGCGTATTCCATCAATGTCAATAAATGTAAAGTACTACATATCGGATACCTAAATGAGAAAGCAAACTATTCGATGAATGGCTCTCCCAATTGAAACAGGGCATGTAGACTAGGCTCAGCTAAAATAGCTAGGCTAACTTACTCTTAGGCTTGGATGGGTTCTTCAGAATGACAAAACTCAGTGAAACTGACCCATTTAAATATAGCCTAGCCTAAGGTCAATGCAAGGAAAACCACGGTCAAAAGCCACAGAACCCAATGTGGTTTTGGTCAATATACAGGAGGCGCTACAATATAGGTAGCAAAATTCTAATGGTAGTTTTGGGTTCCTATCATCATATGCGTCATTTCTATATACTTTTTATCTTCTTCTTCTTCTATCGAACCCGCCCGCAGACCGTGTAGGCCTAGCCTATCCCCGGGAGAAAAAAAAAATCTTGTTTTTTTTTATTTTTTTATTGTAGCCTAGGCCTAGGCCTATTTTTTTTTATTTATTTTTATTAACCTAACCTAACTTAAATGCATTTGGGGGCTAGGCCTATTAGGTTAGGTTAATGACCAAAACAAAAAATCCCAAGAAAATAACATGCCCTTGCTAGGAAAATTAGAAGCCACTTAGTAAAATTTAACTTAATAAATTCTTCTCAGCATGGATTCACTCAGGGACGTTCGTGCCTTACTAATTTGCTTAGCTTTTTCTCAGAGGTATATGAAGCAGTAGATAGTGACAAGTCATATGATATTATATATTTAGATTTCAGTAAAGCTTTCGACAGAGTCCCTCATGAGAGATTGATGAGAAAGGTTGAGGCACATGGAATAGGTGGGGCGTTGTTGGGATGGATTAGGTCATGGCTAATTGGTAGGAAACAGAGAGTTAGCATAAATGGTACCAAGTCAGAGTGGGGAGCAGTCAAAAGTGGTGTCCCCCAGGGATCGGTATTAGGTCCCCTGTTGTTTCTTATATACATAAATGACCTAGATTTAGGTATAACTAGTAGGATAAGTAAATTCGCAGACGATACTAAATGGGAGATCAATTGATTCAGATAGCGATATAGAGTGCCTCCAAAGGATCTAGATACCTTACATGAATGGTCAGTAAATTGGCAGATGAAGTTTAACATTGACAAATGCAAGGTATTAAAGATAGGGAAGATGCAAACAAATGTTAAATATAAACTAGCTATTTAGAATTAGAAAATTCAGACTGCGAGAAAGATCTAGGTGTGTTTGTTAGCAATGATTGAAGAAGCCTAGAAAACAGTGTATAAGCGTTCGTAATAAGGCAAACAGGATTCTCGGGTTCATCTAGGAGTGTGAGTAACAGAACTGCTGATGTTATCTTAAAACTTTACTTGTCATTAGTGAGACCCCATATGGATTATGCTGTCCAATTTTGGTGTCCTTATTACAGAATGGACATAGATTCTTGGAGAGAATTCAGCGTAGAATGACAAAAATGATCCATAATATTAGAAATTTTCCGTATGAAGAAAGGTGTGAAGACATTAGGTTTACATTCGTTAGAGAGACGTAGAGTTGGAGGGGATATGATAGAGGTGTTCAAGTGGGTTAGTGGGATTAAAGGGGACATGACAAATGTACTAAAGCTCAGTGATAGCGAAAGAACTCGTACCAATGGTTTCAAATTAGATAAATTTAGTTTCAGAAAAGATATAGGCAAATATTGGTTTGGTAACAGAGTTGTAGATGGGTGGAATAGGCTACCAAGTGATATAGTGGGATCAAGAACGATAGGGAGCTTTAAGAAAAAATTGGATAAGCATATGGACGAGAAGGGTTGGGTATGAAGGGGGATCAGCCGGGTTGGGCCAATCAGCGCTCTGCAGACCCCGGTAATCCTGCGTTAATCTCTAACCGGTTTGAACATAAGAACATAAGAACATAAGAAAATGGGAGTCTGCAGAAAGCCGATTGGCCTAAGCAAGGCAGATCCCTGTCCCACACAACCCCAATCAATTACAAAGCCCAATTATAGGCTCAACACTCTAATACCCTGAGGATCATCCTACCAAAACGGTTAGAGATTAACGCAGGATTATGGGGGTCTGCAGAGCGCTGATTGGCCCAACCCGGCTGATCCCCCTTCACACCCAACCCTTCTCGTCCATATGCTTATCCAATTTTATCTTAAAGCTCCCTACAGTTTTAGATCCCACTATAGCACTTGGTAGTCCATTCCACCCATCTACAACTCTGTTACCAAACCAATTTTGCCTATACTTTTCTGAAACGAAATTTATCTAATTTGAAACCATTGGTGCGAGTTCTTTCGCTATCACTGAGCTTTAGTACATTTGTCATGTCCCCTTTGTTAATCCCACTAACCCACTTGAACACCTCTATCATATCCCCTCTAACTCTGCGTCTCTCTAACGAATGTAAACCTAATTTCTTCAACCTTTCTTCATACGGAAGATTTCTAATATTATGGATCATTTTTGTCATTCTACGCTGTACTCTCTCCAATGAATCTATGTCCATTCTGTAATAAGGACACCAAAATTGGACAGCATAATCCATATGGGGTCTCACTAATGACAAGTAAAGTTTTAAGATAACATCAGCAGTTCTGTTACTCACACTCCTAGAGATGAACCCGAGAATCCTGTTTGCCTTATTACGAACGCCTATACACTGTTTTCTAGGCTTCAAATCATTGCTAACAAACATAAGAACATAAGAAAATGGGAGTCTGCAGAAAGCCGATTGGCCTAAGCAAGGCAGATCCCTGTCCCACACAACCCCAAATCAATTACAAAGCCCAATTATAGGCTCAACACTCTAATACCCTGAGGATCATCATACCAAAACGGTTAGAGATTAACGCAGGATTATGGGGGTCTGCAGAGCGCTGATTGGCCCAACCCGGCTGATCCCCCTTCACACCCAACCCTTCTCGTCCATATGCTTATCCAATCTTATCTTAAAGCTCCCTACAGTTCCAGATCCCACTATAGCACTTGGTAGTCCATTCCACCCATCTACAACTCTGTTACCAAACCAATATTTGCCTATATCTTTTCTGAAACGAAATTTATCTAATTTGAAACCATTGGTACGAGTTCTTTCGCTATCACTGAGCTTTAGTACATTTGTCATGTCCCCTTTGTTAATCCCACTAACCCACTTGAACACCTCTATCATATCCCCTCTAACTCTGCGTCTCTCTAACGAAAGTAAACCTAATTTCTTCAACCTTTCTTCATACGGAAGATTTCTAATATTATGGATCATTTTTGTCATTCTACGCTGTACTCTCTCCAATGAATCTATGTCCATTCTGTAATAAGGACACCAAAATTGGACAGCATAATCCATATGGGGTCTCACTAATGACAAGTAAAGTTTTAAGATAACATCAGCAGTTCTGTTTACTCACACTCCTAGAGATGAACCCGAGAATCCTGTTTGCCTTATTACGAACGCCTATACACTGTTTTCTAGGCTTCAAATCATTGCTACCAAACACACCTAGATCTTTCTCGCAGTCTGAATTTTCTAATTCTAAATTAGCTAGTTTATATTTAACATTTGTTTGCATCTTCCCTATCTTTAATACCTTGCATTTTGTCAATGTTAAACTTCATCTGCCAATTTACTGACCATTCATGTAAGGTATCTAGATCCCTTTGGAGGCACTCTATATCGCTATCTGAATCAATTGATCTCCCCATTTTAGTATCGTCTGCGAATTTACTTATCCTACTAGTTATACCTAAATCTAGGTCATTTATGTATATAAGAAACAACAGGGGACCTAATACCGATCCCTGGGGGACACCACTTTTGACTGCTCCCCACTCTGACTTGGTACCATTTATGCTGACTCTCTGTTTCCTACCAATTAGCCATGACCTAATCCATCCCAACAACGCCCCACCTATTCCATGTGCCTCAACCTTTCTCATCAATCTCTCATGAGGGACTCTGTCGAAAGCTTTACTGAAATCTAAATATATAATATCGTATGCCTTGTCATTATCTACTGCTTCATATACCTCTGAGAAAAAACTAAGCAAATTAGTAAGGCAAGAACGTCCCTGTGTGAATCCATGCTGAGAAGACTTGATTAAGTTAAATGTTTCTCTAAGTGGTTTCTCATTTTCCTAGCAATAATTGACTCTAGTAGCTTTCCTATGATTGAAGTGAGACTAATGGGACGGTAATTGGATGCTATTGATTTATCACCTTTTTTGAAAATCGGAACTACATTTGCAAGCTTCCAAGCTTCTGGAACTATACCTGTTTCTAATGAATTGTTAAAAGAAATGTTAATGGGTAACTTAACTCATCTCTGCATTCTTTTAATACTCTGGCATATACCTCATCGGGACCAGGCGATTTCTGAGGTTTCAGTCTGTCAATTTCCTTAAGCACATCATTTCTACTTATAGTAACCGTACTTAACCTATTTTCTATACTATCTCTATACACCTTACGGACTTCTGGAATCTGTGCCAAATTTTCATTAGTGAAAACGGATAGAAACTGACTATTTAATGTACTGCACATTTCTAAATCACTTTCTGTCATTTCTTCCTATCGAAGTTTTAAGGGGGCCTATTTTATCTCTAACTTTAGATTTATATAGCTGGTAAAAAGCCTTAGGGTTATTTTTTGAGTCATTGGCTATCCTGATTTCATAATTTATTTTGTCTGTCCTTATACATTTTTTAACCTCTCTTGATAGATTCTGATAGTAAGCAAGTAGGTGAATTTCGCCTTTCTTTATTTTTCGATATATTCCTCTCTTTTTTCCTAGAAGGTCTAATAGTCTATTATTCATCCATTTGGGTTGGTTCTGTGTTGATCTAAATTTTCTTTTGGGGATATATTTATTTTGCGCATTGTGGAGTGAAGAAATAAAATTATTATATGTAGCTGTCAAATTATCCTGAGTTAAGACAGGTATCTGAGAGAGAGTATGTTCATTAGCGCACCTGGGTCCACTTAATAGTTTAACCATAGGATCGACTCTTAAGGCTCGTCTTAATCCACCATAATTGGCTTTTCTGAAATCTGGGATAAGTGTCGTATTCTCTTTAGCCTTTCCTGTCCATTGTATGTTAAAATAAATTGATTTATGATCACTATTTCCTAGTTGGTCTCCTATCTCTACATTATTTATCATTTGTTCATTATTACTGAGAACTAAATCGAGGATATTATTACCTCTAGTAGGCGAGTCTATGAATTGAAATAAAAAACTATCCTGTACCGCCTCAATAAACTCTGTTGAATCTGAGTCGCCGATTTGATGCTGCCAATCAATATTCGGAAAATTGAAATCCCCTATAACACACATTGCTAAACCTTGATGCTATTTTCACTTCCTGCCATAAAGCTGTACCTTCGTTTCTACTCATATTTGGTGGTCTATAAATAACTCCAATAATTATGGTCTCACTACCTTCGCTAACCTCAACCCAAACACTTTCGTTATCAGTATTTAGTCTAATACCTGATTTAATACAGCTTTTTAAAGAACTCCTGACAAACACTGCTATTCCGCCGCCCCTCCTACTTGTTCGGTCGCGTTTAAACAAACTATATCCTGGTATATGGAATTCTGCTAAAAAATGTCTTGATTCTGTATTAATCCATGTTTCAGTCAGTGCTATAATGTCTATATTTTCGTTGCTAACAAGTGCTCTAAGTTCATCCATTTTGTTACATAAACTCCTACAGTTTGTATAATATAATCGCAATGAATTTATTTTACTGGTATCGGATTTACCTTTATTTCTAACTGAATTCCCATCTTCTGTTACACCTTTAATATTTCTACTAGCAGTACAATTAAAATCCTGTGACTGATATTTTCTATTCCTATCTGATGTACCAGTACGGCAATTTACCCTATCTAGACAATTATTCTTACTCATATGATTGGTAAGATGATCCTCAGGGTATTAGAGTGTTGAGCCTATAATTGGGCTTTGTAATTGGGGTTGTGTGGGACAGGGATCTGCCTTGCTTAGGCCAATCGGCTTTCTGCAGACTCCCATTTTCTTATGTTCTTATGTAAAATAAATGAAAAATCCCAAGATTTTTTTTTTCTTTTTCCCGGGGATAAAAAGTATATAGAAATGAAGCATATGATGATAGGAACCCAAAACTACCATTAGAATTTTGCTACATATATTGTAGCGCCTCCTGTATATTGACCAAAACCACATTGGGTTCTGTGGCCACAAAAATACACACACACATTTCACAACTTAACAACTAGGCTAGGCTACTCTTGGCTCAAATATCTCACCTTCGAATCATTCCTCACGAACTGCATGCCATGGCCGGGGTAGACCTTGCTGGAACAGAAATAACACCGCTCTATCCTCATCCTGGCTGGTAAATATTAACCTCTGGAGAAGACACACATGTGGCTAGAATGGAGGAGGTCGGGCGGTTGGTGTCCAGATCCCGAGTTGGTGGTTGGAGGGTTGGGGCTGCTTCGTATTCGACAATTACAATCATATATACATTTAGGAGGTACAGAATCAAGCTATATCTACTGTAACAAGGTAAAATATTATACTCCATGTGTGGTATAAATATATTCCAATAGTGTATTAGAATAAGGTAGTGATACTTAGGTATAATAAACAGTATGCGAAACCTAAGTATCTTACTCTCAAGATTAGAGAGCGTTCATAGAAAACCAAGATGTACGGGGTAACTAATTTAAAATGACAGTGTATTCGTACGCTGCTCTCATTTACCTAACCATAAAATCCTTCAAGTACATCGTTCCCCAGAGTGTTGGAGCTTGTATTGAAAGGTTAATAAAGAATATAAAATATAGAATAATGTAGGCTATAGGCTACACTACCATAAACCACCCCTACTCTGTACAACTTTCCAACTCAAGGAGTCAAGAGTGAAATGATACTCCCAATCTTTCTTCTATTCAACAGCTGAGCTCTGGAACGCTTTCCCTGAAACCTGAATCCATCTTTCCCTCATCCTATGACTTAAATTACTTCAAACTCCGTGTGTCCAGGCATTTTGGCTCGACAGTTCCTTGATTTTGGCCCTGTCTCTCAACTCTGGGGGGAGGTACTCGTCACAGATAGTTTTGCCTTTTGTCTCCCTCATCCACATAGAACAACACATATAGAACTTATAAACATACAACAATTGATAACCTACACAACACGCTCACACAGTGCACATTTACATGCACTCACAAAATACACACCCTTTCAGCTACATCGTTCTCAAAAGTGTTGGGGCTTGTACTGCGGGGTGAATAACTACACTTGGGTAACACACACAACATTAAGAGTTGTATCATAAACATTATAGGCCTATAATGTGTCAATTATTGCACTCATTTAATGTTTGTAGCATTATGCAGTAATGAAGCAAAAGGGTTGTAGATTTCCATTGGTATTTACTGTGTGACTCTTCTCATATGGTACAAGTACAGTATTAGCTAGATTGCTTGTCCTTTGTGAGTTGTACGAGGTTGAGGGGTGGGCTAAAATCGTCAAATCGAGCTGTTGTCCGCTCCCTGTTTAACGTTCAGCCAATAGGCTGAATATAGGGCGGTTTTGATCAGGTACGCCTAATCTGTATTATTTGTTATCACATTAGATCTAATCATGGTAGGCTACATTAACTTAAAAATGCCTCAACTCCAGCTTTTGTCAATATTCAGGTGGCACTCAGCATGGTTCTAACTGTTCAGGCTATACCTTAATAATTGTTTATTAAAAATAAGCAAAAAATCAATCCCATCCCAAATAATATTATATGCATTAAAATCCAAAGTATCTTACCCATTGATATATAGGTTATAATCCTCGAATTATTAAATACTTATGATCTTACTGTTCTTACCCTCAGGATTAAAGAATGTTCACAGAAAACCAGCATTCATGGGTTAACTAACTTAAAACAACACAACTCATGCACACCACTAACTACTATAACAACAAACTATGCTACAGTAGGCCTACGTGTTCATATATAAGCTCACACATAAACACACACAGTACTTACATTCACACTTACAATCACAAATACACATTCGTTAGACAGCTACATGATCTATGTAAAGTCTAGGTTTTAGAAGGAGAGAGAGAGAGAGAGAGAGAGAGAGAGAGAGAGAGAGAGAGAGAGAGAGAGAGGAGAGAGGGGGGGGGGGGGGGGGGGGGGGGGGGGGGGGGGGGGGGGGGGGGGGGGTGGGGGGGGGGGGGGAGGGGGGGGGGGGGGGGGGGGGGGGGGGGGGGGGGGGGGGGGGGAGGGGGGATGGAAGATATTGGAAAGAAGACCAAATGCACGAATAAACACTCATTCAGAAGCAACATTCCCCAGAGTGTTGGGAAATTTATACACACACACACACACACACTCACTACCACTTTGAACATTCTATATTTATTAACAACGTATTTCACTTAGCCTATAGCCTAGAATTATGGAATCGAATGCAGGCTAAATTAGCTTATGCTAGTTTAGAAGTTTGAAAAGTATGAAAAGGAACACCTTGAGATGGTTCGGCCATATGGAACGTATGACTAAGAGGGTGTACGAGAGCGAGGTGGAAGGACAGAGAGGGAGAGGTAAACCGAGAGCGAGGTGGAAGGATAGAGTGAAGAAGTATATGGATGAAGGCGGTGCTGGTTGGGAGGAGGGGCATCGACTGGGGGCGTTTCATTCATGGCCACCCTTTCGGGGATCACGGCGTCAGGCAATAGATAGATTGGCCTAGATAGATAGGAAGCAAACATGAGTATGAAATCCTCCGCTGTTTGTAATCAAATCATAACAATTTGACTTTGAATGAGGTAAAGGTGACACAAGTTTGTAATGTTAAAGAGGGCTGGGAGGTACACTTCAGAAAGAGTTGAATATGCTGTGCTTGTTTTGGCAATATCTACAGCTTATAACTGTCTTGATTGTGTAATGGTTTGAGTATTTAAGATTTGTATGTGGTAACCTGGGTTCGAGTCCCGGGTGGAGCACATGCTTTCATTAATTTCACTGGAAGGTGTTTTGGTGTTGTAAGTGAAATTTATTAATAAAATAATGAAAAGAATGACCGAAATTATAACGAAGGGGTTATTACTAAAATAATAATAATACAAAATAAAAAAATAAATGGAAATAAAACCGACATTCCCAGACCGCGCCGCCCCCCCCCCCCCCCCCTTTACACCTTACAGACTGAATTATAGGTTGGTTGAGGTGATGAGAGTGATTTAGTGGGGAATTATAATGCAGTTGAGAGTGGTCGAGTCAGGTTGAATGAGGAAGAGTGAGGCAGATGTGTTGCTGAGTAAAGTTGGCTAATGTGCAGATGAGTGAATAGGTGAGGTAAGAATCTTTGCATCTCTTTATGAAAATGACTTGAATGGTGTCCTCTCTCTCTCGTGATCAAGATAAGATCCATACATTACACTTCCCGCCCCTCTTAGCTTAACCTCCCCCCCCCCCCCCCCCCCCCCCCCCTTCCACACACACACACTTAATGGGATTCAAGACTGCCATTACAAGAGACCATGGAGGATTCTGAGAACTCCCCACCAGGATCACCAGGCCTTGATCCCTCTTCCCTATTCATGAGACATCTATAGTCCATTCACTATCTTGACCCCCTAAATTTTTTGACCTCCTAACCTTTTTAACTGTCAAATTGATTGTGTAAAATATGGTTAAAGTGTGTAAGTTCTGTACGAGATATCCTAGGCTCGAATCTTGGAAGAATCACATGTTTTCATTAATATTATTTGGGAGTTGGTGTTAATTTAAGAACGATGTTAAAAATATACTCTAAAAGGCCTATGGTAAACTGGCTGTACATTTTCACACATTTCCCTGAGTGATTCTTCCTAAAATTGTAGAAATATCAGGTAGATAGTTCAAAGCCTGTTTATTGTTCGAGGAACTTTTTAAACTGAATAGAATCGTCCAATACTATAGTATATTTGCTGTAAGTAGGCGAGAAATCATCACCTCTATCCTCTGTAACTTAAAAAGGGCTAGAGCAAATTGACTGTAAATTTCTACATCTATTCCTTGCCTGACTCTTCCCAAATGGTAGAACTATTAGCTCGATTACTCTAGTCGTTTTTGACTTACAGAGGATAGAGATCATGATTTATCGCCTATTTACATCGAATAGACTATAGCCAGCATAGAGTGAAAAGGACGGCACTGGTACTGAATGGGTTAATTGTGTAATAGAACAATATAGTCTCCAGCAAAGCCAAGTACTCTCCCTAACTCTTAAGGCGGTGTTACACGAGCGTTTTTTCAGGCAATTTTCGATGAGCAAGTTTGTTCTCGTGATATTTTGAGGCTTTTTCACATTGGGATCTGAAACTAGACTGGAGGTTGATAATGATAGATGGCTGATTTCCGATATTACTGAAATTTTACGCCTGTTACCCTACAATTGCTCGTAAAAAATGACTGAAAAATCGCTCATGTGACACCGCCTTTACTAAATCATAACCACAAGTCTAGCAGGAAGGATCTTGAGGTGCTAAATACCGGTACTGTATACAAGCATGGACACCACATAATATCACCAATTTATCACCTATTACAGACCGTTTTTCTGGACCCCCTTTTCCCTCATGTTTAGCCCCTCTAGTTTTGAGACTATAAGACGTTCGGCCCATTAGTTTGGCGATTTTAACACCTTTCGCCCCATTTCGTTGTCAATTTTAAGACCTTTCGTGCCATTTAGGTGTCGAATTTTTCCTGGCGAGAGATAGCGAGCCTGCAATTTTAAGAGGAACCGGCCTTTGGCCGGGAAATTTTTCTACCGACAAATTTACAAATTTATCTTGAAGGGGGGTCTAGGGGTGTTTTTCTAAGCTTGATGGAGGTCTAGGGAGGAAACTAAAAACATATATGAATAAATGAATTAATAGACCAAACAAACGGCCAGTCTCCCCTTAATGACAACCCACAGGCCTTGCGTAAAGAGACATTAACATTAAATTGTGGTGATGTGGTTCCTTTGTGCTCTGACGAAAACAACATTAATATCTACAGTACGGTCGCACTAATAAGTCGTGTCCCAGCTGTCATTACGTTTGGCTTGCTCTGTGCTGTATTAATGTCTGTCAGATGTTGAATAGGATAGGTAAGTGTAGGAACATGTTTGTATATTTCACTCGATATGAAGAAATGAAGCTTAGATATTGCTGATACCAATTATCGATCAAAACATACTAGGTGCCGAGACATCACTTACTGTATTACGCGAGTGTACAATGATGTAGGTCTCCATTATTTTGAGCTATTATTAGACCCAAAATTACGCAGTTTAGGAACCTACGAAACCTACATTAACTTTAAGCATACGCATTCTTTCATTTTCTTTTGCTATCATGTTATAAATTTTTTTATATATTAGCTTACATGTAAACTTGGAGAAGGTGGGTGGGGTGGGTGGGTGGGGTGGGGTGGGGTGGGGTGTGTGGGGTGGTGGGTGGGTGAGTGGTGGGTTGTGGGTGGGTGGGGTGGTGGGGGGGGGGGTATTTTAGCCCCTTCTGTACCGGGGACGTCTTTTATATTTGATTTCAGCTACATTCAGGCGACTTTATGAAACTTAGGGAGGATATATGGTAGATACAAGGGTCGAATGAGATAGGCTGTAGTCTTATAATTCCTAATTTTTAATTCCTAACCAGAACAAAATCGAGAAAGAAAACAAGAGGTGACAGGAGAAGAACATATGTTAGTGAAAGTACTCAAAGGGACCGTAGAATCGTAGATGAACCAAAATATAGGCCCTTTTACATGGTGGTGACTCATCTATTTCTTTTACTAGGAAGGTAATCATAGTTATTAACAATGCCTTAGTGAAAGTAGGCAAAAGTGCAATCGGATGCCGTAGGGTGGTATTCTTAAGGGGAGGCAGACCGTTTTTCTGGACCCCCTTCTCCCAAATGTTTAGCCCCTCTAGTTTTGAGATTATGAGACGTTCGGCCCATTAGTTTGGGGATTTTAACACCATTCGCCCCATTTCGTTGTCAATTTTAAGACCTTTCGTGCCATATAGGTGTCGATCTTTTTCCTTACGAGCGATGGCGAGCCTGCAATTTTAAGAGGAACCGGCCTTCGGCCGGGATTTTTTTTTTATCGAAAAATGTACAAATTTATCTTGAAGGGGGGTCTAGGGTGTGTTTTTCTAAGCTTAATGGAGGTCTAGGGAGGAAACTAAAAAAAATATATGAATAATAATAATAATAATAATAATAATAATAATAATATTTATTCAGTTAGCAATTTACAGAGTTGGTACCACATAGTATGTTATAAATATGACATGTACCAGCCTTGTATAATTCCAACTAAGGATAGCCCAATAAGGCCGTTAGGCGTATTTCCATTGGGGTCCTTGTGGGATTAGGTTAGCTGGGGAAATGGGGAGGATAAAAAAATAGATACTTTAGAGAAAGTATTTCTAGGGGGTTATTTTAAGATACCTTACATCCTATAGTAAATATCAGTAATCCGTAATCAGTAATAATTTCAGTTTGGTTTGTCTATCTCTTATGTCGTATTTAGTAGTAGACATAAGCTTGGTGCTCCCTTCTCGCAGCTGTCCGGTTCAGGTGTTCCTTCAGGCTACGTCTGAAGGAATACAGTGTTCTCTTTTCACGGACTGACTGGGGTAGGTTGTTCCAGTCTTTGATGGCAGTGAAGAAGAATGTTTGCTTACCCTGTCCTTGGATTCTCGGGACCTTAAAATTAAACATCCTGTTTCTTGTATCATGTCCACTCCTCTCATTTGCTTTAACAAAATCATTCTTTAGATACTCTGGAGCTCTGTCATAGAAAATTTTGAAGGCATTAGTGAGCCTGATTTGTTTGGCCCTGTCAGAGACATTGAGCATACCTAGTGACTGAAGTTGTTCCTGGCCAACATGTGATCTGGGTCCTAGGTTCAGTATGAACCTAACCATTTTATTTTGAGTGACCTGAAGTTTGTGCTGTGCTGATTTAGATGATGCAGAGTACCAGGATGACACAGAATAGTCAAAATGACATTGAACAAGCGCTTGGCAGAGGGTCTTTTTGGTCGCCGCGGGCAAGCATCCCACCTGTCTATACAGGTATTTTATACGTGCTCTACACTTACTCAGGATAGATTCCAAAATTGTTTCACCTGACAAACTCGCGTCCAGTTTTAGTCCGAGATATTTAACTTCTGACACTGTTGTTATAGGAATATCATTACAGTTGACCGAGAAGCCCACAATGTCTTTCAGTTTGCGTTTTGTCCCACATAAGATGGCTTCCGTCTTGCCCAGGTGAAGAGATAGTCTATTGTCCACTAGCCTTTCACTACATGATTCTAGTTCTTTGGAAAGTGAAGTGGCAATACTTATTGGGTCTTTTCCTGAAACCAGAAGCACGCTGTCGTCAGCATACAGTAATAATTTACATGAGACGCTCAGTTCCATGTCGTTCACATAACAGAGAAAGAGTAAGGGACCAAGGATGCTTCCCTGCGGGACCCCACAGTTAATTGGCATAGGATCAGATTATATTATCATCAATTTTGACTCTTTGGGTTCTACCACTAAGATAAGATTTAAATGAATTAATAGACCAAACAACCGGCCAGGGGTTGTTATTGGTGTTAAGAACGATGTAAAAAAAAAAAAAAAAAAAAAAAAAAACTATCTGGATTGACTTTTGGATATAATTTTCTTTTCAATAAATAATATGCATATATTTGTAGTTGATGTATAAAAATCATATTCTTATATTCGTTTCCAGATATATACTTACCCATAATTAGAAATAGGCGAAGTCCACGAATATTTATGAGTGGGCTAGAGACAACGGCATCCAAGTGTTGCCTACAATCGGCCTAATAAGTGATGTCTCGGCATCAAGTATGTTTTGATCAATAATAGGTATCAGCAATATCTAAAACTTGATATGTTCGTTTCGAGTGAGATACACAAACATGTTCCTACACTTACCCACCCTATTCAACATCTGACAGACATTAATACAGCACAGAGCGAGCCAAACGTAATGAAAGCTGAGACATGACTTAGCTTATTAGAGCGACCATACCGTAGATGAAATAGATTATAGGCCCTTTTATAAGGTGACTTTCATCTTTTTTACTACTTTCACAAAGGATTGGCCAGTAATGCTATGATGATGTGGATAGAAAAGTGATGGTTATAGTAGAGTGGGTTCCTGGACAACTCAAATATGTAGATCCTTTAATTCAACCAGTAACTCTCAACCATTTCAACCAGCAGATATTTTAACTATAGTCGGGTTCTTTTCAACTGACGGTAAATTGCAAAGTTCCCATCGAGATTTCTCAGTAATTTTGAAGATTTGTGTAGTGAAATATGGTGCTAATTATATAAACCTGGTCTTAATATGATGCAGAGACATAGCAGTTTAATACTTTTCCATTAACTATCGAACAATTAACTACTAAGGGATTCAATTTATCGCCAATTGAAAAGAAACATAGGGCCTAGTATAGTAGAACATCTCAACAAGAAGACTATTTGAATCAGTAGGACATTTCAACCAATATATTATAATCAGCAGCCGGTTGATCTCAACCAGTAGACCATTTCAACCAGATCTCAACCAGTAGACCATTTACACCAGATCTCAACTAGTAGACCATCTCAACCAGTAGACCATTTCAACCAGATCTCAACTAGTAGACCATTTCAACCAGATCTCGAGTAGACCATTTCAACTAGATATCAACCAGTAGACCATTTCAACCAGATCTCAAGTAAACCATTTCAACTAGATCTCAATCAGTAGACCATTTCAACCAGATCTCGAGTAGACCATTTCAACTAGATCTCAACCAGTAGACCATTTCAACCAGATCTCAACCAGTAGACCATTTCAACCAGATCTCAAGTAAACCATTTCAACTAGATCTCAACCAGTAGACCATTTCAACCAGATCTCAACCAGTAGACCATTTCAACTAGATCTCAACCAGTAGACCATTTCAGCCAGATCTCAACCAGTAGACCATTTCAATCAGTAGATCTCAATCAGACCATTTCAACCAGTAGAACTCAACTAGTAGACCATTTCAACCAGCATATCCAATCAGTACCAACTCAACCAAGGCAGCTAATCTAACCAGTTGTGTTATGTTGGTAGGGTACTGGTTAAGGGATTGCCTACTGGTTGAAATGGTCTACTGGTCAATAGTGAAAGGTAATGGTGGTGGGGATTTTATATATTTATATATTTTATTTACCAATTTTTGTTTTTTTTGCTCTACATACAAGAATGGAAAGGGAAAACAAAGGAACTTAGATGTATATTGTCTTATTTCTATTAATTTATTTTCTTGCTCTACATAAAATAATGGAATGGGAAAACAAATGAACTCCTCCCCCCCTCTCTCTCTCTCTCTCTCTCTCTCTTGTATTACCCCCCTGTTGTCCGTGAAAAGCGCCCTGCGGTTCCCAACACAAAGGGGTATTTTTTTGTGAGATATAGGCTCTCTTTCGGTTTAGTCATTGCTATCATTTTAAAACCAGGACGTACTACCACACCCACTAAATATTTTCTCCTTGACTGGGATCGAACCCAGGTCAAGCAGATTCACATGCGAACATGCTATCCAGTCGGCCGCTGCAGCTCTATGTTGCCTCCCCCCACACAAATAAAATACAAATAAAATAAAATAAAATATATGAATTTAAAATCTTACATGAAGGCTACACTTATTTGTTGTCATACTATAGTCTATTCGCTGTAAGTAGGCGATACATCATGACCTCTAACCTCTGTAACTCAAAAACAACTAGAGTAATCGAGCTAATATTTCTACCATATGAGAAAAGTCAGTCCATGAATAGATGTGGAAATTTACAGCCAATTTTCTCTAGCCCTTTTTGAGTTACAGAGGATAGAGGTCATGATTGCTCGCCTACTTACAGATAATAGACTATAACATGTGGAATGCATCATATTACACTAGATAATGCAGGTAGGAATCCGATTTTACATATATCAATAACAAGAAAAAAAAAAATCTCATTAATTAAGGCTTCTTTATGTAGAGAACTCATATGAGGGTAAGGTATATGAATAGCGACATCAAATATACCTCGACAGACACATAGACAAAAGTAAAATAAAATAAAAATTAGATTGTCATTAAAGGGAGATGGTTCACCTTTTTTTTTTGGCGATTTTTGCATGTATTAATTATTTGTCTAGTTTTCTCCCTAGACCTCCATCAAATTAAAAAACAAACAAACATCCATTAGATCCCCCTTCTAGATTAATTTGTACATTTTTCGGTAGAAAAATGTCCCGGCCAAAGGCCGGTTCTTCCAACATTACAGGCTCACTATCGTTCACCAGGGAAAAATCGACACCTAAATAGCACGAAAGGTCTTAAAATCGACTAAATAATGGGCCAAACATCTTAACATCTGAAAACTAATGGGGCTAAACATGAGGGAGAAAGTGGTCCAGAAAATCTGCCCATCCCCCCTTAAGGCTTCATTATGTAGAAATCAGATAAGGGTAAGGTATGTGAGAGCAAACACACCAAATATGCCACGACAGACTTGTGTTGGTCGTGACACGGTGTTCGTCACGGGGTTTCATACATTGGTTTATTTAACGATAGGGTCACGAGAGGCTAACATAATATTGGTCTGATGTACTTCCGTGTCTCTCTCTCTCTCTCTCTCACGGACATTAGTTCCAGGGCAGTAGTTCTCTTTCCAATGTTCCCTTACCCACTCTAAACCACTGTTTGGACACTTGATCCTCAGTGTTTTGGAGGACAAGCAGCCTAGAAGGGTCACTAGATCTGTTGTTGCTTGATTTCCTTTGTACTTTGTACTCTCATGTGTCTTATCTTTTACCCTCAAGAGCTTCAATGTTGATACCAATAAAATATCTTCAATTCATACTATTTGCTAAACCAACAGTCATGAAGTTTCTTTTTCAAATCTGTAGTGTCCATATAATGTTATTCTTGTACAACAAAATCTCTCTCTCTCTCTCTCTGTAAACGACTATATTTTCCTTTAATCTTTGTCCCACATTTGTATTTGTTTTATATAACGATTAAATCCCTTGTTTATATACAGTATATCTCGTGACACCAACCATATATAATTGTCTGTGTTTGTCTCTGTCTTTTAAGGCTCACTCATTTGGTGGAGCTCAAGGCTGTGCTCCATTCAAATACTGTTGATTCTATTTGACCTTTTAACTCACACACACCATCACCTACACCCACACCCACACACGAATATAATACAATACAATAAATACTGTAGGTCGTATTCTAATGTTCATATCTTTTCAAACTATATCTTGCAAATAAATCGTAGGCAGTGTCCACCAACCTTTAACTGTCTTCGTGGTGCGATGTATAAGGTGTTGATTTTCGGTGTGAGCATCCTGGGTTCGAGTCCACGGACTGCCACATGTGTTTGTAAATTTCATTAATCGATTTTAGGAGTATGGTTGGTTGTTGGAAGGAACATAATAATTACATAAACCCGATAATTAATAAAACTATATCAAATAATGTTCTCTCTCTCTCTCTCTCTCTCTCTCTCTCCCATAGCATCACTTTACACTGGGTTATCCTTTCCTGTTTTCACATAGGAGCTGTAGTTTAGTTACAAGCAGCCTCGTAAGGATCAATACATCTGGTTGTGCTTGTTTTACTTTGTACACACGCACACGCACACACACACTTATTTATCTCTCTCCCAGAACAATAGTGGTGGTATGACTAATCGTACTATGCATATAATGAACCTGAATGTAAACAAAAACAAAATAAACCCCATAATATATACAATAAAATGCAAACAAACAAAACGAAAAACAATAGTGTAATTTACCTTTAGTAGTTGTTCTCTGCATTGGTCGACACGCCGCAGCATCACGTTCAGTACAGTACTTATCTCTCAATCTGCAATGCAAAGAGAAACACACACAGTATTAGTGGGAGTAAGGACTTCAGAGTCTATCAACCCTTCTGGAATATTAAGCCAGCACACTGCAAGTCAAGTACAATTACATTTACATTTGACAGCAGGCTAAATTTGTAAATTTTTCGATAGAAGAATGTCTCCGGCGAAGCCGGATTTCTCCATACAATGCTGGCTCGCTATCGCTCGCCAGGAAGATATCGACACCTGGATGGGAATAAACGTCTTAAAACAGTAGGTTGCATGGGGCCGAATGGATACAAGCCAGAGAAAGAGAGAATAGGAGATAAAAAAAAAGCAGGTGACCAGTTATAATAGGAATTCTGAGGCTATCAACCCTTATGAAATAATTAAGAAAATCAATGGAGTATTCTGGTTGATCCCAGAAACTTTATACCTTCTACTGCACCGTACTTCATATTTCTAACTTTACCTTCGTCTAGTATACCAATCCCAAATACTCTCCCAGTTAAACCTACAAAAAATCAAACATCCCCATTCCTCCACAACATAATCTTCCATACAAACATCCCCATTCCTCCACAACATAATCTTCCATACAAACATCCCCATTCCTCCACAACATAATCTTCCATACAAACATCCCCATTCCTCCACAACATAATCTTCCATACAAACATCCCCATTCCTCCACAACATAATCTTCCATACAAACATCCCCATTCCTCCACAACATAATCTTCCATACAAACATCCCCATTCCTCCACAACATAACAATAGTAACTTGCTAACTTTACTCTAGCTATCGTATCGTATCGTATCGTATCGTATCGTATCGTATCCCTTATGGATTATTAAGGGGAGATAGGCGTATTTATATGCTCATTTGTATACTGTATTTTGTTATCATTTATTTAGTTTCCTCCCTAGACCTCCATCAAGCTTAGAAAAACACCCCAAGACTTTCCTTCAAGATCAATTTGTACCTTTTTCGGTATATAAATGTTCCGGCCGATGGTCGATTCTTCATAAATTACAGGCTCGCTATCGCTCGCCAGGATAAAATCGACACCTAAAGGACACGAAAGGTCTTAAAATTTAAAAACAAATGGGGCGAAAGGTCTTAAAATCGACAAACTAATGGGGTAGACGTCTTAAAATCTCCAAACTAATAGGGATAAGCATGAGAAAGAAAGGGGACCAGAAAAACGGCCCATCTCCCCTTAAAATAGGACTTCAGAGGCTATCAACCCTCCTGGATTATGAAGCCAGCACACTGTAAGTCAAGAATAGCGTCAGGAATGGAGCCCCTTTTCGAGAACTCCAGTCCCTTGTGTATAATGGACACTTTATTCACCCCTTTATACATAAATCCATTGCCTTTCACAGGTCCTTCAAATATTTCCTGAATCGTGAATATCAACACCATATGAGGAGCACTTTATTGATAACGTTTCGCATAAAGCTTCATCAGGCCAATCGTTGGTAAGATCCTGTGTAGCGGGAGGAACTGTTTTGTTCAGATGCCTATTTACTAAGAATCATTGAACAATATATTTACTAAGAATCATTGAACAATATATTTACTAAGAATCATTGAACAATATATTTACTAAGAATCATTGAACAATATATTTACTAAGAATCATTGAACAATATATTTACTAAGAATCATTGAACAATATATTTACTAAGAATAATTGAACAATATATTTACTAAGAATCATTGAACAATATATTTACTAAGAATCATTGAACAATATATTTACTAAGAATCATTGAACAATATATTTAAGGGGAGGTTTTTAGTGTGTTTCCTAGACTTCCATCAAGCTTAAAATTACACCCCCTTGACCCCCTTTCAAGATAAATTTGTACATTTTTCGGTAGAAAAATTACCTGGCCGAAGGCCGGTTCCTCTTAAATTACAGGCTCGCTATCGCTCGCCAGGAAAAAATCGACACCTAAATGGGACGAAAGGTCTTAAAAATGACAAATGGGGTGAAACTTCTTAAAATCGCCCAACTAATGGGGCGAACGTCTTAAAACTTCAAAAGCAATGGGGCTAAACATAAGGGAGAAAGGGGTAAAGGAAAAAAATGGAAATCTCCCCCTAACCTAACCTAACCTAACCTAGTATATTTGTGAACTATTTATGAATGTAAAACGTAAAACTATATTGTAACCTAACCAAATTATTGAGATACATACAGGTCCACCCGCTACACAGGATTATACCCAATCGTTTAGGGGAGATTTCCACTTGAGGGACTTTTTTCTTGACCCCTTTCTCCCTCATGTCTAGCCCCATTGCTTTTGAGATTTTAAGACGTTTGCCCCATTAGTTTGGTGATTTTTAAGAATTTCCGCCCCATTCTGTCAATTTTAAGACCTTTCGTGCCATTCAGGTGTCGATTTTATCCTGGCGAGCGATAGCGAGCCTGTAATTTAAGGGTAATCGGCCTTCGGCCGGGAAATTTTTCTACCGAAAAATGTACAAATTTATCTTGAAAGGGGGTCAAGGGGGTGAAATGTTAAGATTGCTGGAGTAGGAAACAAACTAGAAACCTCCCCTTAACAATAGCCTATCCATAATAGAAGGAAGTATTTTTTTTTTTTTTTTATCCATCAGATACCTACATTATTATTCCATTTCTAGTACTTAACCCCTTCTGTGCCGGAGACGTCTTTTTCATTTTATTCTAGCTATATTTATACGTTTGTATACAGTTTAAGAAGGATCTGTGGAAGTAAAAAGGGTTGTTGTTGTTCCCCAAGCTGCCTGGCCGAACAGCCCCAAGGCCCCGAGCAAGGCCAAGGCCATAACCGAGCACCCCCACAGAACCCCCCCTGCCTACCACAATAAAGCCTGGGTGACCGAAGTCACTCCATGGCGGGGAGCGGAGGAGGGTGCGGAAACGCCCGGGAAACCAAAGCCCCACCCAGGGCCCTGTGCCCCTCAGCAATTATGAAGAGCAAGTTGAGGGGCAAAGGAAAAATGTGACGCTTTGGCTTCCAATCTTGGTAGATTGGGAGGTCAATCCACGGAAAAGACGCCGTCACTTGAGATCTAGGAAAGACATAAGTAAAAGGAACAGTCGGAGTAAGCTATGGGTATGGCAGAGATCGCTCAGTTCTCACTCTGAGAACTGAGAACCCATCACCATATGACTAGAACCCAATCCTCTCAGCATCAGCTAGGAAAGGCCCTAGAAAGCCGGCTTTGGCGGGGGGATAGCTCCCCTATTTCAACCCCTTTCGGGGTTGGGCCCGCCCTTTCAAAAAACCTTCATCAACCTAAGCGAGATTTGAACCCTGGCCTGCTGGGTTGCAGGCGGGAACAGTACCACTGAGAGCCGCGAGGTGTGTGTATCAGTCAAAAGGGTTAATTAAGATAGTTTGTAGTCTTTTAATGGATAGACGTCCTTCCTAAGCTGAATATTATCGTCTAATAGCAGCCATATTATAATCATAAAAGACGTCGCCGGTACAGAGGAGGTTAATAGCAACGTTTACGGCTCCAACTTCCTTATAGCCTGAAACACGTAAGTGGTCCATTTCACACAGACATTACAACCTGTTTTCTTACCTCCATTATTTACAGACCCAAAAAAACTAATCTTATCTCACGCTCACTTGAGGGGAGGTAGGTTGTTTTTCTAGACCCCCTTCTCCCTCATGTTTAGCCCCATTTGTTTTGAGATTAGAAGACGTTCGGCCCATTAGTTTGGTGATTTTAACACCTAAAGCCCCATTTCGTTGTCAATTTTAAGACCTTTCGTGTCATTTAGGTGTCGATTTTTTCCTGGCAAGCGATAACGAGCCTGAATTTCTTAGAAGAACCGGCCTTCGGCCTGGACATTTTTCTACCGAAAAATGTACCAATTTATCTTGAACGGGGTCTAGGGGGTGTTTTTCTAAGTTTGATGGAGGTCTAGCGAGTAGCGAGGAAACTAAGAAATACAGGAAACAAAAAGAAAAAACCCGGCCCATCTCCCCTTAAGGGCAAAAACACATTTCACTTAATATACGATTCATGCACAAAGAGAAGGAAAACTAAAAAGAGAATGTCATACCAGTTCCAGCAATGAATTTAAAGATTAAGGTTAATATATGAGAGAGAGAGAGAGAGAGAGAGAGAGAGAGAGAGAGAGAGAGAGAGAGAGAGAGAGCATGAAAGACTGGACGGAGGAAATTGTTTGAAAACACATCAGTTACGGGTAACCAGATTAAGAGTGAAAGTGCGCGTCACGATTCTCACTTGTCACTCTCTACCCACGCGTCACCCAGTTGATTTTTATATGCAACCTAACCTAACTAGCTAATCTAATCTAACCTAACTAGCTAATCTAATCTAACCTAACTAGCTAATCTAATCTAATCTAATCTAATCTAATCTAATCTAACCTAACCCAACCTAGATGACAACCGGAAAACTCAATCAGTAGTAGGGTTAGGAGAGGAAGACTTCGGAGGAGGTGCAGATGGTGTGGTAAAAACATTGGAAGATAGATAGATGACTAAAGAACAGGCAAGAACAGTGGTAATGAATAGGAATGAATGGAGAAGGATTGTGAACAGATGAGGGATAACGCGGTCGTAGGGAGAGGGGGTCGGGCGCTCTAGTTCTCTGCCATATTAGCTCAGCATGTTAGCTATCATCTATCTATCTATCTATTGCCTGACGCCGTGATCCCCGAAGGGGTGGCCACGAACGAACCGCCCCCAGTCAGTCGACGCCCCTCCCCCCAACCAGCACCGCCTTCGTTCATGTACTTCCTCACTCCATCCTTCCACCTCTCATTCGGTCTACCTCTCCCTCTCTGTCCCTCCACCTCGCTCTCGTACACCCTCTTAGTCATTCTCTCGCTTTCCATACGTTCCATATGGCCGAACCATCTCAACCAACCCCAAAATTCCCTCCCATTTTTCCTCTAATCTTCTTTCCAATCCCTGACCCTTCCTCTAACCAATCATACAGTTATCATTTCTAAGCTTTATTCATGTCACCGACCGACCACGCTTATGTGTGTGTAGCCTACACACACACACACACACATAACCTACACATACACAATCGTGGACCCCAACATGCTGAGCTGACAATAATCTAATTTATTACTTTCACTCCCAACACCAAACACCTCCCAATTAAATTAATGAAAGCATGTGATCTTCCCGGGATTCGAACCTGGGTTACCACATACAGATCTTAAACACTCAAACCATTACACCATCAAGACACGGCTAGATGTACTGCGAGCGACAAACATTGCACACATTGAAATGCACTGATGGTTTACTATCAACCTTTGTGTTTTATCATAGCCTATGCGGTTTTCAAACATATTTACCCTTTCAAGATCTAATACGCGTTTCTTTTCTGTTTTCTGGCTATTGTTAGACGATTAATACAGATTAGGAGGGATGCATAGAAGTCAGAGGGTTAATTTGGATAGTCTTTACCCTTTCCATTCACACAGATCCTTCCTAAGCTGTATACAACCGTCTACTGATAGCCAGAATAAACTGCCAAAACGCGTCATGATCCTCAAGGGGTTGGCAGATGAAATAGCTCTAATAATTTCGGAAAACCCTGTACAGTAAGTAGGTTGAGTAGGTTGCAGAAAATTAATTGTGCACCGACCCGTAGACTCACCCCTCCGGGAAGAAAACGCGAACACACAAAAACAGCCACAAAAAACGATGAGAGAGGCATTATTTTTGAGTCTCCCCTAAAGCCAAACGACCTTTGTTTTTATTTCACCGTTTTTTTCTCCAAGCCCTTGATCTATATATTATCTTTCAAATTTATGATTATTTTTACAGACGGTATAATTTTGTGAATGTTTGTGAAGGTGAAAGCTCGTATATGGAGTTTTTGAGAGAGAGAGAGAGAGAGAGAGTATATGAAAGACAACATATGAAAGACTATATGACGAAAGACTGTCAGGTGTAAGATGGATTTATTACCACCAATGTACAGTTGCCCACATAAGTTCTGTTCCTCTCCGTGATCTTATAGGCCTACATGGAGATATAATGCCCATGATTGAATTACGAGTGTAGTTTCTCATGCAGTGGTTAGCTCATTTGATTAGTCAACTCATAATTAAAAAAAAACAAACAATCGCAATTCATCCATACTAATTTTACTGTCATACAATAGATCACGACGGAGAACATAACTTATGTGAGCAGCTGTACCTTTACCTGGGTAGATTATTATGGCCACTTTATTTACCTTTTTCATACCCATAATTATTCAGTGTAAGGGTGGATTTACATAAATTCAATAATCGGCTACTATGTAATATAAATATTAATAGACTGATCATAAATACAAGTTATTAATTCCAAACCTCCAAGAACTAAGCTTATACAATTATAAATAAATAATAACAACAACAAATAACCAATTATCTAGTAAAGGAAACGCATTGATAAATATTACTAAATACTGAGATGGTATTAGTTTATTGATTACGGAGAGAGAGAGAGAGAGAGAGAGAGAGAGAGAGAGAGAGAGAGAGAGAGAGAGAGAGAGAGAGAGAGAGAGAGAGAGAGAGAGAGAGAGAGAGAGAGAGAGAGAGAGAGAGAGAGAGAGAGAGAAGGGAAATGGGTGTGGTGGGGTTACTAATTAGTAGGGTGATTTTTGTTGGTGTGTGTTTAATGGAGATAATAATGATTTTCTACGGTGATAAAATAATTATACTACTATTACTACTACTACTACTACTACTACTACTAATAATAATCGGTTTATATTGTGGATATATATGTGTGTGTGTGTGCGTGTGTGTGTGTCACCTCTATGTGTGCGTGTTTCGCGGTTTTAACCTGACTAATTGGCCCAAACCACGGACATCTTTAGGCTATGCATCACTGACGAACCATACTCCATAGCCCTTACAGTAGCCTATTCATTTAGACTATGCATCACTGACGAACCATACTCCATAGCCCTTACAGTAGCCTATTCATTTAGGCTATGCATCACTGACGAACCATACTCCATAGCCCTTACAGTAGCTTATTCATTTAGACTATGCATCACTGACGAACCATACTCCATAGCCCTTACAGTAGCCTATTCATTTAGGCTATGCATCACTGACGAACCATACTCCATAGCCCTTACAGTAGCCTATTCATTTAGGCTATGCATCACTGACGAACCATACTCCATAGCCCTTACAGTAGCCTATTCATTTAGGCTATGCATCACTGACGAACCATACTCCATAGCCCTTACAGTAGCCTATTCATTTAGGCTATGCATCACTGACGAACCATACTCCATAGCCCTTACAGTAGCCTATTCATTTAGGCTATGCATCACTGACGAACCATACTCCATAGCCCTTACAGTAGCCTATTCATTTAGGCTATGCATCACTGACGAACCATACTCCATAGCCCTTACAGTAGCCTATTCATTTAGGCTATGCATCACTGACGAACCATACTCCATAGCCCTTACAGTAGCCTATTCATTTAGACTATGCATCACTGACGAACCATACTCCATAGCCCTTACAGTAGCCTATTCATTTTAAGGGGAAATGGGCCGTTTTTCTGGCTCCCCTCTCCCTCATGTTTAATCCCATTACTTTTCAGATTTTAAAAAGTTTGACCCATTAGTTTGGCGATTTTAAGATCTTTTACCCCATTTTGTTGTCAATATTAGGACCTTTCGTGCCATTTAGGTGTCAATGTTTTTCCTGGCGAGCGATAGCGAGCCTGTAATTGTGGAGGAACCGGCCTTCGGCCGTGACATAATAGTCTACCGAAAAATGTACAAATTAATCTCAAAGGGGGGTCTAGGGGATGTTTTGTTTAAGCTTGATGGAGGTCTGGGGAAGAAACTAAAAAATAATAAGTTCAATGTATGTACGTATGTTCAATGTATGTACGTATGTTCAATGTATGTACGTATGTTCAATGTATGTATACATTTACTCTGGCCCATTCCCTACTTTTCCTATTTTGTTTAATAATTAATAATTAATAATAATAATTTAATTAATAATAATTAATAATAAATAATAATAATAAATTAGCAAATATATAGCACATCCCCCCTAAACCTCTTCTTTACCGGCGACCTTCCTTTATAATATTCTACTTAAATTTAGACGTTTTTGTACAGTTAAAGAAGGATCTATGGTAGTAGAAATGGTTAGGTGAGATAGTTGGATGCCTGTTAGTTGCTGCAGGCCCTTTTTAAACTCAATACAATCGTCTATTAGTAGCCAGAATATAGTTAAAAGAACGGCATCGGTAACGAAGAGGTTAAGAACCATACTCCAGTAGCCTATTCATTATAAGTAGGCTAACAATCTGAACCACTAACCTCTATAACTAATAAACGACTACAGTAATCTGAACCACTAACCTCTATAACTAATAAACGACTACAGTAATCCAGCTAATATGTCTACCATTTGCGAAGAGTCAGCCAGGGAATAGGTGTGGAAGTTTACAGCCCATTAATTCAATTATGTATAACCTATGATGACGTAACTTTTCACTTTATGCTGGCTATCACTCTCTCTCTCTCTCTCTCTCTCTCTCTCTCTCTCGAGAGAGAGAGAGAGAGAGAGAGAGCGCCTTCATCTTTGCTATCCTTTCCTTCCACTTTCTCTTAGGGTTGCTATCTCTACTAGAATTAAGTCCTGACTACCTCGATGGGATCATAAGGTCTGTGTGGTCAGTGTATCTATGTATGTAAATCTATGTAAATGTCTATGTCCTGTGTACACACACACACACACACACATTATACAGTATATATATATATATATATATATATATATATATATATATATATATATATTAGCCATAATAAATTGAAATATATGTCATCGTGGTGAACTTTTGAATACATTATATTACAAGAAGGGCTTTGCTTTCACTATTCGGTCTAGAAAGTAAGGTTACATAACAGGTTTGTGAATAATGAAAACATTGAATATCAGAAAAATTCCTTGTACATGTACAATCACGGGATATAATACCTGCACACCCATTTCAATCTTTAAGGGGACATGGGCCGGTTTTCTGGACAACTTTCTCCCTCGTGTTTAGCCCCATTAGTTTTCAGATGTCAAGATGTTTGCCCCATTAGTTAGTCGATTTTAAGACCTTTCGTGCTATTTAGGTGTCGATTTTTACCCTGGCGAACGATAGTGAGCCTGTAATGTTGGAAGAACCGGCCCTCGGCCGGCACATTTTTCTACCGAAAAATTTACAAATTAATCTAGAAGTGGGATATAATGGATGGTTGTTGTTGTTGTTGTTTTTCCCCAAGCTGCCTGGCCGAACAGCCCCAAGGCCCCGAGCAAGGCCAAGGCCACAACCGAGCGCCCCCACAGAACCCTCCCCGCCGACCACAATAAAGCCTGGGTGACCGAAGCCACTCCATGGCGGGGAGCTGAGGAGGGCGCGGAAACGCCCGGGAAACCAAAGCCCCACCCAGGGCCCTGTGCCCCTCAGCAATTATGAAGAGAAAGTTGAGGGGCAAAGGAAAGATGTGACGCTTTGGCTTCCAATCTTGGTAGATTAGGAGGTCAATCCACGCAAGAGACGCCGTCACTTGAGATCTAGAAAATATATAAGTAAAAGGAACAGTCAGAGTAAGCTATGGGTATGGCAGAGATCGCTCAGTTCTCACTCTGATAGACCAGCCCATCACCACTAATGGATGGTTTATTAAATTTGATGGAGGTCTAGGGAGGAAACTAGACAAATAATGAATACATGCACAAATCGCCCAAAAAGTGAACCATCCTCCCTTAAAGCCAAGTTGTGAAGCCTCTGGGATATTCTATTATTATTAATTTATATATAAAAGTGAACCATCCTCCCTTAAAGCCAAGTTGTGAAGCCTCTGGGATATTCTATTATTATTAATTTATATATAAAAGTGAACCATCTGCCCTTAAAGCCAAGTTGTGAAGCCTCTGGGATATTCTATTATTATTAATTTATATAAAAGTGAACCATCCTCCCTTAAAGCCAAGTTGTGAAGCCTCTGGGATATTCTATTATTATTAATTTATATATAAAAGTGAACCATCCTCCCTTAAAGCCAAGTTGTGAAGCCTCTGGGATATTCTATTATTATTAATTTCACTCCAACATTAAACACCCCCAAAAAAATTAATGAAAGAAAGCATGTGATCCACTGGGATTCGAACCTGGGTTACCACATACACATTTTAAACACTAACCATTACACCATCAAAACAGAACATTGGACTGTCTCGTCACAGGCTCATGACTGTCCAGTTGCCGACATAAGTTGTGTTCCTCTCTGTGATCTTATACATGGAAATATAATGTACGGTGGCGCTAATAAATCATGTTCCAGCTGTCATTACGTTTGGCTTGATCTGTGCTGTATTAATGTCTGTCAGATGTTGAATAGGGTGGGTAAGTGTAGGAACATGTGTGTATATTTCACTCGATATGAAGAAATGAAGCTTAGATATTGCTGATACCAATTATTGATTACAACATACTTGGTGCCGAGACATCACTTATTAGCGCGATTGTACATGATTTAATTACAAGTGTGGTTTCCTATGCAGTGGTTAACTCATCTGACTAGTCAACTGATAATTAAATGAAACCACTCGCAATTCATTCACACTAATTTCACTTTCATACATAAGGGCAGGGGGCTAGGAGTCCTCTTCCCCTTGTAAAATTCTCCTACTTGACGAGACAGAGAACGGGGCGATGGAACGCGAAAGTGGTCCCGGACCCTAAGATTTGGAACTAGTAATGGGGTATGTGCCTGAATATATATATATATATATATATATATATATATATATATATACATACATACATGCATAGGCTACATACATACATACAATACATATATACATATATACCCTGTAGGCTACATACATAAGATTACGACGAGGAACAGAACTTTTTGGGCAACTGTAAATGAAATGCCTATTCTGATGGTAACAATTGATATATAATAACTTTGTAGATAGTTTGTTCCTTAGCATTAAAAATCAACAAATATTACTCAATATATCCGTGACATAAAAATAAACCAGTTCGCTTTCACTGGGCGACCTAGATGTATGTGTTTGTGTTTTGTTTTTGTGTTTTTGTTGTTGTGTTGTTGAGTTTACCTTGGTCGGACCCTGTCTCGAGTCGGCCACCCCCAGCTACAAAAAAAAATAAATAAATAAAAAAAAATAAATAAATAAAAAAAAAATATATATATATATATATATATATATATATATATATATAATAATAATATAAAAATAAAATGGGGTATTTGCCAGAGTATATTTTTTTTTTTTTTTTTTTTTCTATGTGATTGAGGGAGGCAAAAGGCATAACTGCCTATAGCGAGTGCCTCCCCCATAGTTGAAAGAGTGACAGGGCCAAAATCAAGGAACGTTCGAGCCAAAATGCCTGGACACACGGAGTTTGAAGCAATTTAAGTCATAGGAAGAGGGAAAGACTGATTCTGGGAGAGAGTTCCAGAGCTCAGCTGCTGAGTAGAAGAAAGTTTGAGAGTAACGTTTCACTCTTGGGTTGGAGAGTTGCACAGAGTAGGGGTGGGATTGAGTTACAAGACGGGTACCACGTGCCCTACGTAAAGGAGGTGGTATGCACTGGGATAGCTCTGAGGAACACTGATTATTATAGTAGCGATAGAATAGCGAGAGAGATGCAACATTGCGGCGGAGAGAGAGAGATTGCAGAGAGTTGGTGAGTGGACGGGAGTCCACTATATAGATAGATAGTTCGCTTTCACTACATATGATTGTATGTATATACTCAGGCACATACCCCATTGCTGGGGGTGACCGACTCGAGACGGAGCCCGAACAGAAACCTTGAACGTTCCAATTCTTAGGGTCCGGGACCACTTTCGCGTCCCCTCGCTCCTTTCTGTCTCGTTGAGTAGGAAAATGTTACAAGGGTAGAAGGATTCCTAGCCTCCTGCCCCCAACATATCACTACATATACATACTTTAATTATCCTAGATCTTGAAATGCCTAGACTGATGATAACAATTGATATAAAATTCAATTACTCTACATAATTTTTGTTCTTAGTTGTACATGAACGATCTAGAAATATTATTCACAGCTTCCAAAGACAATGTATAAAAATCGGTTCAGTTGTTATCACGTACGTTAAATTAATGAGATCTTGAAATGCCGGTATCACACGAGCGTTTTTGCCCTCAACATTAATCCTCAACACTGGTCTGGCATCTTATGAGGCTAACATTTGATATATTGCAGTTACCTAAATTCATCTATCATGTCTAGTTTCCGATACAAGTGCACAATATTCCAGTAATGTTGCCAGAAAAAAAAAAATCGAATGTTGACTATAAAAGCTCTCGTGTGATACCGACTTAAGGGTAATAATATATAATTCAATTATAGATATATTTTTGTCTTAATACGGTAGTAAATGAAGGGCAACGTACAGTCGCGCTAATAAGTGATGTCTCGGCACCAATTATGTTTTGATCAATAACTAGTATCAGCAATATCTAAGCTTGATTTCTTCATATTGAGTGAAATATACCAACATGTTCTTACACTTACCCATCGTATTCAACATCTGATAGACATTAATACGGCACAGAGCGAGCCAAACGTAATGCCAGCTGGGATATCACTTATTAGCGCGACTGTACATGATTCGCAGCTTCCTTAGATGACATAGTAAATCAGTTCAATTTCAATTCTGGATATGATTTATTCTCTATTTCATAAGCTCTATGATGATAATCTCGATTTTCATATGACGAGAGAGAGAGAGAGAGAGAGAGAGAGAGAGAGAGAGAGAGAGAGAGAGAGAGAGAGAGAGAGAGAGAGAGAGAGAGAGAAAGAAAGAGAGAGAGAGAGCGTGTGTGTGTGTGTATTTAACAAATTATATTTACCTAATTGTAGTATACTGTACAGGAGTTGAGATTTTAGGCTCGTGTTGTCCCGCTTCCTGAGTTACAATTGTCTAACTATATTTGTGTGTGTGTGTGTGTGTGTGTGTGTGTGTGTGTGTGTGTGTGTGTGTGTGCGCGGTTACGTAGTCTGAGGTGACTGTTAAATTGGAAGCCAATTGACTGGTCTCATTACAAGAGCACTTACAGACACCTGAAGCCTTTGGGAAATTATTTGTAACCACTGAAATAACACCCATGGAGCTTTTAACTTTCTGTAAATGTATTAATACGTTTAGGAAAATGAGAGAGAGAGAGAGAGAGAGAGAGAGAGAGAGAGAGAGAGAGAGAGAGAGAGAGAGAGAGAGAGAGAGAGAGAGAGAGAGAGAGAGAGAGAGAGAGAGAGAGAGAGAGAGAGAGAGAGAGATTTGAAGTGGTAATAATTTTACATGATGCTTAGTAATCTCAATGTTCTGAAGTAATAATGAAAAAGTGAACTATAGTCAATTTTTTTCCAGCTGAGGGTAAATTGTCATGTTTCTATCTCTGTTACTCAGCTATACGGTAGATTTTGTAGCGAAATATGATGTTAATTATGAAAACTTGGCATTAATACGACACACAACCATAGTAGTTTCATATTTGTCCATAAGTATCGAGAAATCAGCTACTAATTAGGTATTCAATTTACCATCAGCTGGGAAAAAATTGACTATAGTTAGCAACAAGAAATAAAAACTTGTAAAGGAACAGTATATTAACTGAATTGAAGTTTACAAATTGCATTACAGATTTCTCCTTACTTGTTTTGGTACAATCGGCCTAATAAGTGATATCTCGGCACCAATTATGTTTTGATGAATAATTGGTATCAACAATATTTACACACGATTTCTTCTTTTTGAGTGAGAAATATCAAAATGTTCCTACACTTATCCACCCTATTGAACATCTAAAAGACATTAATACAGCACCGAGAGAGCCAGACGTAATGACAACTGAGACACGCCTAAAATTTGGCAATATAACCTGGATACTTGTTCTTAGGTCATTTACACTCGAAAACTTGCTTATATTCAATTTCAATTTCAATCTCAATATCTCTCTCATTGACACACACACACACACACACACACTCACTCTCACTCTCTCTGTGAATGTATTTATTTATTTTGCAAGTTTTACATTTTAATAGACCCATGTTTATGAAAGTGTGCATATTTTTTTCATATTTTATTACTTTCACATTACACTCTCCTTGCAAAACCAAAAATAGGCAGACATAAAAGCAAATGAGAGAGAGAGAGAGAGAGAGAGAGAGAGAGAGAGAGAGAGAGAGAGAGAGAGAGAGAGAGAGAGAGAGAGAGAGAGAGAGAGTGTGAGAGAGAGAGAGAGCGAAAAATAGAACGAGAGCGAAAACGAGAGCTAGAGCGACTATACAAAAAACAACAAACTCGCGCGTCATCCCACACAATTGACCCGTTTTACACCAATCGGCAATCAGCTGTAACAATCCCCTCCTTCAATGCAATCAAGGTCAACGCTGAGTCGATCAAGGTCAGGTCAGCTTGGTCATGGCAGTATTACTACCCCGATAAGCCTAGCAAGATTGTGCAATGTTCAGTTTTTCTCTGCTGACAAGACCAATAAGGTGAAGTAATAAGTTACATAATGTAGGCTGAGTTTCTAGGATAGTCTGGCTCCATGTTGATTACTCGGCTATTACGAAGGCTTTGAAGCAAACTATGATGTTAATTAGTTACTTAAAATAGGACTTCAGAGGCTATCAACCCTTCTGGATTATTAAGCCAACACACTGTAGGTAAACAATAGCAAGAACTGCAGACCCTTGTTGTCAATTAAGAACACTTGATATTTATATGATTCAGAGACAAAGTAGTTTCATATTTTTCCATTAAGGGGGGATGGGCCGGTTTTCTGGACCACTTTCTCCCTCATGTTTAGCCCCATTAGTTTTCAGATGTTAAGATGTTTGCCCCATTAGTTAGTCAATTTTAAGACCTTTCGCCCCATTTCTTTGTCAATTTGTCTTTGTCAACCTTTCGTGCTATTTAGGTGTAATTTTTTTCCCTGGCGAACGATAGTGAGCCTGTAATGTTGGAAGAACCGGCCTTCGGCCGGGAAATTTTTCTAGCGGAAAATGTACAAATTAATCTAGAAGGGGGATCTAATGGATGCTTTTTAAAAATTTGATGGAGGTCTAGGGAGGAAACTAGAAAAAATAATGAATACATGCAAAAATCGCCCCAAAATTGAACGATCTCCCTTTAAGTATCGGTAAATCACTTGCTAAGCGATTCAATTTACCATAAGCTGGGGGAAAATAAAAACAAAACAGACTATAGCAACCTGTCGGGATTCGAACCCTGGTCTTTCAAATAGGAGCTCACTGGTAGGATGTTGATTATTCTGACTCGATATTATATTCTTTTATGTTAAGTTAGTTACCCCCCTGAGGTTTATGACGCGTTTTAGCAGTTTATTTGCATTATTCTGACTCGATATTATATTCTTTTATGTTAAGTTAGTTACCCCCCTGAGGTTTATGACGCGTTTTAGCAGTTTATTTGCATTATTCTGACTCGATATTATATTCTTTTATGTTAAGTTAGTTACCCCCCTGAGGTTTATGACGCGTTTTAGCAGTTTATTTGCATTATCATTAGACGATTTTCATACAGCTTGGGAAGGATCTGTGGGAGAAAAAATGGTAAAGGTGGTCTCAATCAACCCTCTGACTTCCATACACCCTTCCTATTCTTAATAAATTCGTCTAATAATAGCCAGAATAAAATGTCAAAATCCGTATTCCTACCCAGTCAATACGAATCACATGCTTTCCTAAATTTCATTTGAGGGTTATTAGTATTAAGATGTTAAGAACGATATCACTAAGTTAATAATTACCACCGACAATAATGGAAATTTGTTTTAGGAATACGGGCCTAATCTAAATAGAATTATCTGGAGTAGGTCTTGCTATAAAAACCTGACATCAGAAGAGAGGCATGCAACGAGTCAAATAGTAGGTTATAGCACGTTAGTTTTTACTCCGAATTTGCCGACCTCTTAAAAGTTGTTCATATTTATACGATTAAAGGACCTAAATAGTTTGCATTATGCTTAAATATTCCTTCTACTACTACTACTATTACTACTATTATTATTATTACTACTACTACTACTACTACTACTACTACTATTACTACTACTACTACTACTACTGCTACTATTATTATTATTATTACTACTACTACTACTACTACTACTACTACTATTACAACAACAACAACAACGACTACTGCTACTGCTACTACTACCAACACCTTTTATCTCTATGTTTATGAAGGAGACAAAAGGCAGAGCTGCCTGTAACAAATGTCTCCCCCAAAGTTGAAAGCGTGACAGAGAGCCAAACACAAGGTACGTTAGAGTCAAAATGTCTGGACACACAGAGTTTGAAGCCGTTTCAGTCATAGGATGAGGGAAAAACTGAATGAGTCAAGTTCCAAAGCTTACTTGTCGAGTAGAAGAAACACTGGGAAAATCGGTGCACTCTTGGGTCCGAATCAAAATACATTTATCTGAAGTAGACCAAGCTAGAAAAACTTGAGCCATCAGAAGCTACATTGAGTCAAATGCTGGGTCGTATATTCGTTTTTGCTCAACCGAGTTTTTCGACCCCTTAGAAAGTAGTTCATATAATTTTTCTACCATTAAATGACCTAGATAGAGGTGCATTATGCTTATTTTTTTTTCTGGACTCCTTTCTCCCTCACTTTGTTAGTCCCATTAGTTTTAAAAATTTAAGACGTTCGCCCCATTTCTAAGTCAATTTGAAGACCATACGTGCCACTTCGGTCTCGATTTTTTCCTCACGAGCAATAGCGAGCCTGCAATGTAGGAGGAACCGGCCTTCGGCCAAACCTTTTTATACCGAAACATTTTGATGGAGGTCTAGGGAGAAAACTTAAAAAAAAAAATAAAAACAAAAATAAACAAATAAGAACACAAAAACCTCCCCTTAACCCCTTCTGTACCGGCGACGTCTTCTTAATTTTCTTCTAGCTATATTTAGACGATTTTGTGCAGCTTGAGATGGATCTGAGGTAGTAAAATTAAGGGTTAAGTGAGATAGTTCGAAGCCTGTTAATTGCTGGAGGTCCTTTTGAAACTGAATAAAACTGTCCAATAGAAGCCTGAATAAAAGTTAAAAGAATGTATCACTGGTAATGAAAGGGTTAATTACTAATACCCTTACTAATACTAATTGTTATCAACGAACAATTTGACACTGGATTTATTTATCTAGCTCGAGTCATATTTGTGGGTGCTTTATTTTCCCCAACTCCTCTCCTCAAAGCCACCCCTATTCCCCCGCAAGCCACTCCTATTCTCTCTTCATCTACCTATCCCCCCAAGTCACCTCTATTCCCCCCCCCACCAAGTCACTCCTATCCTATCCTCATCTACCTATTCCCCCCAAACCTCTCCTCATCTACCCCAAAGCCACTCCTCATCTACCTATACACCCCCAAGCCACTCCAATCCTCCCTTCATCTATCTATTCACCCTCAAGCCACCCCTATTCCACCCCCAGCCACTCCTATCCTCTCTTTATTTGCCTATTCAACCCTTCGCCCCTCCCCTACCCTTCCTCTTCCAGTGTCGCAAAGCCCTTCACCACAAACGAGCCTAAACGAGCGAACAAGGTCGTTAAGGCTGCGACTCAACCCCCTCACCACCACCACCCAGACAACATACACACACATACAAACACTTACCTACACACATACACCAACCTCTCTTTCTGTACATATAGCTCACCACTAACCCTCCCCCCCCCAACACATACAGACCTCCATATATAGACAAACACACACATGTACTAACCTCTCTCTCTCTCTCTCTACATACACAAAGACGCTCACAGAGAACAACCTCACCACTAAACCCCCCCCCCATCCAAACCTCCACACATACACACACACTTATCTACACCCATACACCAACCTCTCTCTCTCTCTCTCTACATACACAAAGCCGTACACAGAGAACAAGCTCATCAATAAAACCTCCCCACAACACATTACAGACTTCCACACACACACACACACGCACACAATAATTAGTTAGTAAAAATAGGACTTCAGAGGATATCAACTCTACTGGATTAATAAGCCAGCACACTGTATGTCAAGAATATTGTCAGGACTGGAGCCCCTTTTAAAGAACTTCAGTCTCTTGACCAATACACTCCCACATCAACCCCTCTCTCTCTACTTACAGACAGCTACACCCACAGCAAATCCTCATCACTACCCACACACATAGGCTACACACCTCTCTCCACACACCTCTCTCTCCTTACACACACAGCAACTTCACCACTACCCACACACATAGCCTACAGACCTCCCTACACACACAAGGGGCTGGAGTTCTCGAAAAAGAGGTTTCAGTTCTGACGGTATTCTTGACTTAGCCTACAGTGTGCTGGCTTAATAATCCAGAAGGGTTGATAGCCTCTGACGTCCTATTTTAACTAACTACACACACAACACCCTCTCTCTCTCTCTCCATACACCCAGTCACACACACACACAGAATATCCCTTATAGGATAACTGTTATGCTAGACAAAAATAAGTATTTGTAGATTCTTCTAACGGGGGAGAAGCTAGGAGCTAAATATATAAACATAATGAAGTGGAAATCAATACACGAATAAATACAAACCTTCCCTTACATCTTACTAGTTTTTTTTAACATCGTTCTTAACACCAATAACACCCCAAATGAAATTAATGAAAACATGTGATTCTCCCCGGATTCGAACCTAGGATATCACATACAAATATTACATTCTCTAACCGGTTATTACACCATCAAGACAGTATCATTAGGATTCACTATTGGAGCACGAACAAGTCGGCACAATAAAGTAAAAACCAGAATCTCTCTCATTGCCCCCAAGACCGCTCGAGCCATCCATATTGGGCTCTAAACTTTCCCTCTCACTAACATTTTCTGAGCCAGTACCGATAGAAAGGTCAGCCCTGTGGACCAAGCCTGTAATTAACAGCAGAGTTCTACAGGCAAGCTCGATAATAGAAGAAGAAGAAGAAGAAGAAGAAGGAGAAGAAGAACAAAAGACAAATCAAAATAAAGAAGACAAATACAAAGAAAACAAAAAGAAGAAAGAAAAAAATAGGCAAACAAAAATATAAAAGACGAAGAAAAAGAAGAAGGATGATGATGAGAAGAAGAAGAAGAAGAAGTAGAAGCAGAGGCAGAAGCAGAAGAAGAAGAAGAAGAAGAAGAAGAAGAAGAAGGAGGAGGAGGAGGAGGAGGAGGAGGAGAAGGAGGAGGAGGAGGAGGAGGAGGAGAAGCAGGTATTAGGAGATATCGTCTGGAGGGAGGGGGCAGACTTGGGTGACGGAGTGAATGTGTGACCCAAATCAAAACAACAATTTCCGATAGATTACTCCTCGGAAGCCGCTAGTATAGCGCTCGATTATAATAGAGGGGTGGCCTGTAGCGATATTGGTAGAGCGCTCGGTTTCTAACCGGGAGGACCGAGTCCGATTATCGGCAAGTGGAGATGTTTGGGAAATCTCCTCCTTGCCTCTGTTTCGCCTGACAGTAAAATAGGTTACGCGAATGGGTGAAAAGGGGTCTTCGGATCCTCCGGCCCTTCAACCCATTAACAAAACAAAAAAAAATATCGCTCGATTATAATAGAGGGCGGGTGACCGAAATTGCGCGCGAATTTGCACCATCTCCAAAAACACTCTGCCCCTCAAAGAGTTAACAGCTACTAACAAATTGCTAGCTAATAAGGAAAGCAAAACAATGCTATAGAAGTGAAACAATCTTTGAAATATCGTCTAAAATTGGCTGAAAATAGCAGAATATAGTTTTATTTTGTTTTAATGTTTTATTAAATAAACATACCTCCGTCTACGTATTGTAAAAAACCTGTTATCCTCCGGTCAATTGTGAGGTTAAGTGAGTAAAGTGAGAAACGGTAAATTATATGACGGATACATGTTTTTCATAATACGTGTTGCTAGCACCAAACACGCGAGCATATGTACAGTGGCGCTAATAAGTGATGTCTCAGCACCAAGTATGTTTTGATCAATAATTGGTATCAGCAATACCTAAGCTTCATTTCTTCATATCGAGTGAAATATACAAACATCTTCCTACGCTTACCCACCCTATTCAAAATATGACAGACATTAATACAGCACAGAGCGAGCCAAACGTAATGACAGCTGGGACATGACTTATTTGCGCAACCGTACTGTTGGCCACATAAGTTCAGTTCCTCTCCGTGACCTTATACATGGAAATATAATGCTATTGATTGAGTTACGCGTGTAGTTTCTTATGCAGTGGTTAACTCATCTGATTAGTCAACTGATAATTAAAATACACTACACTCACATTTCATGCATACTATTTTTTCTTTCATACAGATCACGACGAGGAACAGAACTTGTGTGGGCAACTGTACACCAAACAACATATAAACTACAAAGTTTTATTATATATTATTTATGTGTGTGAATTTGTATTTTGTTTTTGTGTGTTCATTGTTTTCTGTTGTGTTGTCCCTATTCGGGCTCTGTCTTGAGTCGGCCACCCTCAGGAAAAAAGAAAAAGGAAAAGTAGGGAATGGGCCTGAGTAAATACATACATACACATACAATTATATATACTGTATATATATATATATATATATATATATATATATATATATATATATATATATATATATATACAGGGTGTCCCAGGAGGAAAGGGCATAACTTTGGGAAATGATAGAACAAAATATTCTAAGCCTAAACTGTTCTATAACAAAAAGTCCAAATCTCGACCGGTATAGAGATATTGCATTATGAAAATGGTATTTTCTTCAGTATTTCCCCATAAGGCTGGCCTAGCTGTTCTACTGCCTACTACACCTCCATCTTTCTGCAATTATTTGACCATGTTATTTTAAAGATACTATAATTCTATAAGTTGCAAAATGATTATAGAAATATTAGCTCACTTTGGAGTAGTTGGAAACTATTTGACAGGGGAGGACACTACATAAAACCTTCAATATCTTTTTAACGGTTGAAATTTGGACTTTTTGTTATAGAATATTCTTCTAACCCAAAGACGTAGGATCAGAGAGTGTTAAGAAGTGATTAAAACTCATATGACGTCATCCTATCTAGGTTATTATCGTTTACGACATGGATAACCTGTAGGTTAAGTCTAAAGGTTGTAAGGTTAAGTGTCAAAAGTAAGATTGATATATACATACATATATTCACATACTAACGCTTATACAGATATAAACATACAGTAAACGGGTAGGTGATATAATATCAATATCTCTCTCTCTCTATATATACTGTATATATATATATATACCTGTATACTGTATATATATATATATATATATATATATATATATATATATATATATATCAAGGTATATCTCATCACCACTTTCCTTTGGTACCTGCAATTTATAATAAAACCAATGAATTTTCTTCTCTCTCTCCGTGTATTGCTAAATAATAAAATTAAATAATTTCACTCCCAACACCAAGCACCTCCCAATGAAATTAATGAAAACATGTGATCTTCCCGGGATTCGAACCTGGGTTACCACATACAGATCTTAAACACTCTAACCATTACACCTTCAAGACAAATCTCTACCTTTGCATTTATAGGCTAACCCCACGTCGGTCATACTTATATGTAATTTAAAGGGGAGGCTGAACCCTCCGCTGAGCCCAGAAATCAAAATTTCGATTTTGTTGTTGTTGTTGTTCTATAATGCTTCTTTCAACATAGGAGAATAGCATAGGAGGGAACAACAAAACATATCGCATCCATAACCCCCCGGGCCGGGGGTTCGACCTTGACCCCCGAAAAAAAAAAAAAAATCTTTCAGCCACCCAAAATTTTGTTTTGTGTCTGTAGTCTAAAGGGCTTCTGTAAGCAATAGAAATTATCATATGAGGGCATAAACACCCATATGACATCCCTAGCACCCCCTTGGGGGGGGGGGGGGGGGGCACAATATAATGGATTTTGGTAAATAATTGTCTAAAATAATTCTACAAAGCTTCCCACTGATGAAAATGTTGTTTAGTTGGTCATTAAACTCCATCGGCTATGTGCGCGCCATGATAGAAAACGTTTTCTAAGGAGGTCTAACTATTCTATCTCTCCAAAATTGTATTTTGGTGTGTGAAAATCTTTGATTTTAGCTTGCCAGAGATCCTATTTTGGCACTTCCGAGATCATCTACTTTTGTGTTTATTGCTCAAATTCATTCCCCTTCTACACACTACATATAGGCCTATATAGCAACTGGAAAATGAAGAGATAATGGCATTATCTCACATATTTTTCAAGATTCGACATTGTTTAGGTTGAAATGTTGGCTAAAAAAAAACATATATATATATTATATATTTTTTTCAGCCCCTTCTATTATGCAATATGGTAAAACTACATAATTTTCTTGTAGGGGATGCAGGTGGAATACGCCATGCAAAAATTGTGGGAAATTTGAAATTTTTTGAGTGAGATGATTTTACAAATATTTCAATGAAATTCTGCGCTCGCGCGCGCGCACATACAGAGCTGATTTTTTCAGCGAGTCTTAGTATTTCCATTGGTAATAAGATGGTATAATGCCAGAAACACAATCTCTTATACAGGCTGCTTGGGGGTAAAAGGTTCAGCCTCCCCTTATTAATGGGTGTGGTAGTACGTTCTAGAGTGTTCACATGCTCGCACTCAGTCGGGGGACACCTCGACGACGTATACAGACTATTAGCCAGAATCAAGGGTAAAAAGCCGTCATCGTTCTAAAGGAGTGAAGTGTATTTCCAGAAGCCGTCGGCTCAGAATTGCAGAATAAATACTTATTACTTATTGATATGAAGTGAATCGGTAAATTCTAGCTAACTATAACTATTTATTTATTACTTATTGATATGAAGTGCCAACAGGGAAACAGTAAAAAGTAAATAAGTAACTAACTTCAGTACAAGTAGGCCTACTAGTGTAAATCCTATTAAATAACTCTTGCGTGTGTGTATGTGCACAAAAAAACTGGGAACTAAATGAAAAAGCAAACAGGATGTGAGCCGGGAAGCGACCAGGCAGAGTAAAAAGTTGGAAACATTGGCACGAAGAGAAAGGGAAAGTGTAGAAGCTAAATAATTATGAACGTGGGGGACAGGAGGAGGGTGGGGTGGTGGTGAAGAATTAATAGAGAATTTGAATGTTGGTGATGAATTCAGTAACAGCGACTATCGTACGATAACTTTCACTTTAAAGTTTACTAGTAACAAATCAAATAGCAGCATTGAGAAAGTCTCTAATTTCAAGAAAGCAAATTTTCATAAACTTAAATCAAAGCTTAAAGAAACTGACTGGAGCTTTCTGACTAACAATAACGACATAAATACATCTTGGGAGTGTTTCACAACCACTTACCTTAAGGCAGTGCAAGACTGCATACCATCGAAAATACGGCGTCCAGGCCATAATGATAAGCCCAAATGGTGGAATAAAGATATTTCAGACTGTCTGCTTGCTAAAAAATTTGCTAATGATAGATTAAAATCCTCACAAAATGACGAAGAACGGGTGAAATTTGTAGAGCTACGACGCAAAGCCAAAAAGTTAATTAAGCAAAGTAAAAAGACCCTGGAGTTATATGTTGCGAATCAAAGTAAAACAAACCCGAAAGAATTCTATAGTTATATCAGAAAGAAAAAGGTAGTTACTTCAACTGTTGGACCGTTAGTCGATGAAAGTGGAGAATACACCAAAGACGAAGTATAAATGAGTAATGCCCTCAATACCTTCTTTGCATCAGTTTTTACAACCTAAGACCTCAGTGATACCCCTACACCATCGCCGATTCAGATTGCTAATTCAGATGTTCTAAGCAATATCACCGTTACAGAGAGAGAAGTATTGAATTGTTTAGATAAACTCGAGGTAAATAAAACGCCTGGACCTGATACAATCTCGCCTATAGTTCTAAAGGAAGCTAAGGATGAGCTCTCCAAACCACTGACATTGCTATTCAATGAATCCTTGCAGTCTGGGACTATGCCTGATCAGTGGAAGCTAGCCAACGTAACACCGATATTAAAAAAAAGGCAGCAAATCCCTACCCAGTAACTATTGTCCAATTAGCTTAACCTCAATTGTATGTAAAATGCTAGAAACAGTCATAAGAGACAGACTCGTAAATCACTTAGAGGCAAATAACTTACTTAAAGATACTCAACACGGCTTTCGTAAAAAACGTTCCTGTTTAACAAACCTCTTAGACTTCTTCCACGATATCCTCAACCTCTACGATGAGAGTAAAGCTGTAGATATTATATACCTTGATTTTCAAAAGGCCTTTGACAAAGTTCCCCACAAACGTTTACTGCTAAAACTAAAAGCGTATGGAATACAAGACAGTGTGTTGAAATGGATAGAACATTGGTTCAGCGACAGAAAGCAAAGAGTAGTCATAAACGGTAAGGCATCTAAATGGACCAATGTAAGTAGCGGGGTACCCCAGGGATCGGTACTAGGACCAATTCTCTTTCTAATTTACATCAACGACATAGATGAGAGTCTCACCTGTACAATCTCAAAATTTGCTGACGATACAAAAATTGCAAATAGCGTACTCTCAAAAGAACAAGTTGACGATATGCAACACAATCTAGACAAATTGTCATGTTGGGCCCAAATTTGGCAAATGAGTTTCAATGCGGATAAATGTAAAGTACTACATATCGGATACCTAAATGAGAAAGCAAACTATTCGATGAATGGCACTCAGCTTAAGAATGTAAACAGAGAAACCGATCTGGGAGTAACAATATCGAGTAACCTAAAACCGAGTCAACAATGTTCAGAAGTTGTTAAGAAGGCAAACAAAATAATTGGCTTTATAGGCAGGTCATTTGAGCATAAATCCAAAGAAGTTATCCTAACCCTTTACAATTCCTTAGTCAGCCCTCTTCTGGAATACTGCGTTCAATCCTGGTGCCCTTATTACCAAAAAGATATAAACAAGCTAGAACGAGTTCAACGTAGAGTTACCAAAATGATACCTAGCCTAAAGAACAAACCATACGAAGAGCGTCTTAGAGAATTAAATCTATTTCCTTTAACCCAGCGCAGATTAAGAGGTGACTTAATTCAAGTGTTCAAAATCATCAAAGGCATCGCCAATATGAACTGTAGTAAGTACTTCACTATCGACCAATCTAATTACACGCCAGGAAACGGTTGCAAAATTATTGGTAAATCTTTTAACTCGCACGAATCTAAGAATTTCTTCTTCAATCGAGTTGTCAACTTGTGGAATGGGCTTCCCCGAGACGTTATAGACTGCAGCACCGTTGATTCATTTAAACTCCGCTTAGACAAATATCTCGCATCAAACCCGCGACTGACTGCGTTTGTAAATGAATAAATTTATTTTATCCCCCCTCAGATACTAACCCATCTGTCCCCTACTAACTTCCTAATCCTGCCACGGACATTAGTTCCAGGGCAGTAGTTCCCTTTTCAATGTTCCCTTACCCACTCTACACCACTGTTTGGACACTTGATCCTCAGTGTTTTGGAGGACAAGCAGCCTAGAAGGGTCACTAGACCTGTTGTTGCTTGATTTCCTTTGTACTTCCTTTGTGAAGAGGTGATGGTGGTGAAGAGGTGATGGTGGAGAAATGGTGATGACGGTGATGGAGGAGAGTTGGTGGTGGTGAGGGTGTGGTGAGGTGAGTGTGGTGGTGGTGAATCTGGTGATGGTGGAGAAATGGTGGTGACGGTGATGGAGGAGAGGTGTCGGTGGTGATGGAGTGGTGATGAAGGGAAGGTAGTGATGGAATACAAGGCAGAACAAACTCCAACAACCTATTGGTCCTTACGGGGCAGTTTGGATATCTAAAACTACTAATCTATTGACTGCGAGGTAGAGAAAAAGATAGCAAAGGTGGTGATGGAGAAGTAGTGGTTATAGACGAGAGTGAAAATATGTGTGGTGGTGAAAGTGGTGAAATAGTGGTGATGCTAAGGGGAAACTGGTGGTGGTGATGGAGGAGAGGTGATGATGGTGGTGATGGAGAAATAGTGGTGATGAGGGGAAGGTGGTTATATACGAGTGTGAAGATGTTTGTGGTGGTGATGGTGGTGAAATAGTGGTGATGCTAAAGGGAAACTGGTGGTGGTGATGGAGGAGAGGTGATGGTGGTGATGGAGAAATAGTGGTGATGAGGGGAAGGTGGTGATAGACGAGGGAGTGACATTTTTTGTGGTGGTGATGGTGGTGAACTGGTGGTGAAAAGGTGGTGACGGTGATGGTGGAGAGGTGATGATGGTTGTGAAGCGGCTCGCTTGGTGTAGTGACTAGCGTCTCGGACTTCCACCCAGAAGGCCCGGGTTCGCGCCCACGCTCGGCGCATTAAAGATTTTTCACAAGCACTGAGTCGTTACCATCCCTCATGAGCAAAGGGATGGGGTAGTAGTACAGGACCCCAATGGAAATACGCCTAATCGGCCTTATTGAGCTATCCTTAGCTAGCTTAGCATGCGCTAGCTTTAAGAACTATTATTATTATTATTATTATTATAAAAGAAACAGTGGTGATGATAAGTGGACGCTGGCGGTGATGAAGGTGGTGTTAGAAGAGGGAGTGAAGATATTTGCGGTAGTGGTGAGATGATGGTGATGAAATGGGGAAGCTGGTGATGATGATAACATAAGAACATAAGAAAATGGGAGTCTGCAGAAAGCCGATTGGCCTAAGCAAGGCAGATCCCTGTCCCACACAACCCCAAATCAATTACAAAGCCCAATTATAGGCTCAACACTCTAATACCCTGAGGATCATCCTACCAAAACGGTTAGAGATTAACGCAGGATTATGTATAATTGGTGGCGATGACACAGCTTAGGAAGGATCTGTGGTAGCTAAAAGGTTTAATCGAGCTAGTTTGTAGCCTTTAAATGGTTAGAGTTCCTTCCTAAACTTAATAAATTCATCCAATAGTTGCCAGCATAGGCTATAATGAAAAGGACGTCACCGGTACAGAATGGTTTAAATATTACATACGAAAATCCACTTCTATTGCATTTAAGGGGACATGGGCCGGTTTTCTGGACCACTTTCTCCCTCATGTTTAGCCCCTTTCATTTTCATATGTTAAGATGTTTGCCCCATTATTTAGTCGATTTTAAGACTTTTCGCCCCATTTCTTCGTCAATATTTAGACCTTTCGTGCTATTTAGGTGACGATTTTTTCCCTGGCAAACGACAGTGAGCCTGTAATGTTGGAAGAACTGGCCTTCGGCCGGGACATTTTTCTACCGAAAAATGTACAAATTAATCTAGAAGGGGGATCTAATGGATGTTTTTTTTTTTGTTTTTTTTTTTTTTTTATTTGATGGAGGTCTAGGGAGGAAACTAGAAAAATAATGAATACATGCACAAATCTGCCAAAAAGTGAACCATCCCCCCTTACGCTAATTTACTTTTCATGCATAAAATCATAGGGTGCATACAAACTTGTGGGGACAAGTGTACAACAGAGCGACTATGTGGGTATGGTTGGTAGAGTGCCGTGTACATAATTGGCTCGGTTGATAGTAGGGGTTGGTACAGAGAGAGAGAGAGAGAGAGAGAGAGAGAGAGAGAGAGAGAGAGAGAGATTTAGAGAGAGAGATTTAGAGAGAGAGAGAGAGAGAGAGAGGTAACTGCAGCTTGAGATCATTCTGTTGATAGAGGGAAAGTGCAACAGGAGTTTGAGAGAGAGAGAGAGAGAGAGAGAGAGAGAGAGAGAGAGAGAGAGAGAGAGAGAGAGAGAGAGAGAGAGAGAGAGAGAGAGAGAGAGAGAGAGAGAGAGAGAGAGAGAGAGAGAGGTGCTCGAACGGTCTTGACGGTGTAATGGTTAGAGTGTTTAAGATCTGTATGTGGTTACCCAGGTTCGAATCCCGGGTGGACCACATGCTCTCATTAATTGCATTGGGAGGTGTTTGGTGTTGGGAGTGAGATCCCTTGATTTTGGCTCTATTACGCTTTCAACTCTGGGGGAAGCACTCGTCACAGACAGTTTAACCTTTTGTCTCCCTCGTTCACATGGTAGAAAACAAATATAGATATACAGTACCGGTATATATATATATATATATATAATTGAAGTTCTAACCTAACTACCTAACCTAACAGTATTGGTTGAATTTATACTGGTTGAGAGCTACTGGTTGAAGTGGTCTACTGGTTGAGAACTATACTGTTTCTTTTCAGCTGACGGTAAAATGCAAAGTTCCCCCAATAGATGTCTTGCTTATTGTGAAGATTTTGTAATTAACTATGGTGCATATTATTTAAAGCTGGTATTTATAGATTACTGAGACATAGTTTCACACGTTGATAAATCAGCTGTTAATTAAGAGATTAAATTTCTCGTCAGCTGGGAAAACCCGACTATAGTTGAAATGGTCTACTGGTTAAGGGGGGTGACCTGCTTTTTCTCTCTTTCTCTGGATTGTATCCATTCGGCCCCATTCAACCTACGGTTTTAAGACGTTTATCCCCATCCATGTGTCGATTTCTTCCTGGCGAGCGATATTGAGCCAGCATTGAATGGAGAAATCCGGCTTCGCCGGAGAAATTTTTCCATCGAAAAATGTACAAATTTAGCCTGCTGTCAAAAACAGTGGTGGTGTAATGGTTAGAGTGTTTAAAAATATGTGTGTGATAAGCCAGGTTCGAATCCCGGTGGATCACATATATGTTTTTATTCTTCATTTCGTTGGAGGTGTTTGGTGTTGCGGTGAAATTAATAAAAATATAGATTAAAAATATGCTGGCTCGCGGTACGACACCTGGATGGGGGTATAAACGCCATAAAACAGTAGGCTGCATGGGGACAACCCAGAGAGAGAGGGAGAGAGAAAAAACAACAACGAGGTGGGTCCCCTTAAATTGCCCTGTCATCGCTATAAACAGCCAAGAGAATCGGGGCTCAATCGACCACTTGCGAGTTTCAGGCTATAAGGAAGTTGGAGCTGTAAACAGCAGTATTAAATGTCCCGCATTAATCTATCGAAAAATGCACAAATTTATCTTGAGGGTCTAGGGGGGGGGGGGGGGGTTAAAGCTTGATGAAGGTCTAGGGAGGCAACTAAAAACAAAATATAAAGAAATACTGTATATGAACAAAACAAGCACATCCCCCCCTTAAATGGTCATATCAAACTACTGTACACAAATACACTTATATTCTAATCATACTAAGTTTCTTTCCATACAAGAAGTCGTTGAGTTTATAAAACAACCAGTTTATAAAACAACCACCTTACATCGAATATATTTAATATGGAACAGACCTCGACGACGTATACAGACTATTAACACACATACCAGAGCCATTCCTACAGCTTCCTATCTACAACACCCTTCTCTGCTATCTACACTCTCCCAGCCATATGGTCCTAGTTTGCTGTCTGATGGCGTTAATGGGTTTCGAAATATAAGATCTACATAACAATTATATGATGATTTCACCCTGCTTAATGATAAGAGAGAAATACAAACTTTAAATTGAATGACCGAGAATAAATGGGTGAAGAATAGAACATTTTATCTGACGGATGCTGTTTGAAAGAGTAAAAGAGAGAAATATTAATAGGATTAATGAATTTATTATTTTATTTTTGAGAAATACAAACTTTATATTGAATGACTGAGAATAAATGGGTGAAGAATAGAACGAAATTTTATCTGACGGATGCTGTTTGAGAGAGAGAGAGAGAGAGAGAGAGAGAGAGAGAGAGAGAGAGAACGAAAACAAGTGCTAGAGCAAGGGAGACTAAAACAAACAAAAACTAACTCGCGCGTCATCCCACAAAACTGAGAGAGAAGAAAGGTTAGGGTTGAACGGACGTACCCCGTCAAATGTCACCCCCACCAATAACCCCCCCCCCACCACCAATGACTCGACACAACAACTACAACAAACCACTCTAGGCTATTCACTTTAATTAGGCCAGACATCTTGACCCCTAACCTCTTATAAAATAACTGGAAATGGGCTAGAACAAATGGGCTGTATATTTCCACACCTCATCTCCCTCTTCCACATAGAAAAAAAAAAAAACTATTCCCTGGCTGACTCTTCCCAAATGGTATAAATATTAGCTCCATTAGGCTACTCTACTACATGTATTGTTATCAAATGGGCTGTATACGTCCTTACCTATTCCCTGGCTGACTCTTCCCAAATGGTATAAATATTAGCTACATTACTCTGGTTCATTAAGGGGACATGGACCGTTTTTCTGGCCCCCCCCCCCCCCCTTTCTTCCTCATGCTTACCCGCAATAGTTTTTAGATTTTATGACGTTCGGCCCATTAGGTTGGCAATTTTAATATCTTTTGCCCCTTTTCGTTGTCAATTTTAAAACCTTTCGTGCCATTTAGGTGTCGATTTTTTACAGTGTGCTGGCTAAATAATCCAGAAGGGTTGCAAGCCTCTGAATTCCTATTTTAACTAACTAACCAGTACTCGAGTTCATTTGGAGTTATAGAGGTTTGTGGTCAAACTTTGTGGCCTTTACACAGTGGTTTCTCACACAGGTAATTTCATATACATCAACTAACAAATTAATCCTAACGAGTCTGTTCCTTTTTCGGTTTCTTTGTTTAAGTAAAATGAAAAATCGCACGTAAGTTCACTTCAATAGGTGTGGAAATATACAGCCCATTTGCTCTAGCCCTCTTTGAGTTATAGAGTTTAGAGTTGATGATTTCTGGCCAACCTTTTTGGAACAGGGTATAGTAGGAGTACCCTATATTTTGGCGTTTAGGTGGGCTTTGTGGTGATGCACTGATACTAAGTACACCACACATTCTATCCTAATAATATCTTCCCAGTGATACATCCGGATTCGAACCCGGGACCATTGGATTACCATTCCAGTGGCATGACCACTCCACCACACCTCCCCTAGGTAACAGGTTCTTCTTAAACTGCATAAGATTGTCTAATTTTAGCCAGAATAAATGGCAGAAAGGCGTCATCGTGCTGAAGGGTGTTAAAGTCACCAGCACCATCACTGACTAAACAAAACGACTATAGTCTATTTGCTGTATGTCGGTGAGAAACCATGAACTATATCCTCTTTAACACAAAAAGGTAGGAGCAAATTGGCTGTAAATTTCCACATCTATTCCTTGACTGATCCTTCCCAAATTGTAGAAATATGAGCTCGATTACTCTAGTCGTTTTTTAGTTCAAAAGAAGAAGAAGAAGAGTGACAGAGGTTAGAGGCTATGATTTCTCGCCTACTTACAGCGAATAGACCCAAGGGTTGAAGAGGGCGATACTTATTAAGTATAATGGTATATTTAGTTAAAAATAATTGGTCTATTTTCAGTTCCCATTTATCTATACTTGTGAATTATACAAATTTTTCAGTCTATTATTTGAAATTATAGAATAAATACCAGACGCAAGAAGGGGCTGGGTTCTCGAAAAGGGGCTCCAGTCTTGAACATGTACGGTACTTGATTTGCAGTGTGCTGGCTTGATAATCCAGAAGTGTTGATAGCCTCTGAAGTCCTAATTTAACTAACACACGCAATTCAAACTATATAATACATAGGTAATAAATGATCGAACAGACAACAAGTAATGGTAAAAAGTAGAAATAACACTTAAATTATTAACACAATTCAATAGTAATTTAAATCAATGATGCTCAAAATGAACTGGCCTAAGTAAATGCAATAACGACTAAACAAAAATGCTTCAACAATCACGACCTAAAGAGAGTCAAACCTGATCGTTTTCAACAAGTCAGGATTTATTGTAATGATTTTATATTTTGAAATAAGACACACAAACACAAACGCACACACACACACATATACACATATATATACCAAGATCTACCGAAAAATGCACCGGCAAAAGGCAGGTTACTCCTAAATTGCAGACTCGCTATCGTTCGCCAGGAAATTACCTACACCTGAATTTTGTTTTCTTCTATATTCCAACTACTCTCTCTGTCGGGCATAGGCTGAGAGCCTGTACATTCATCCGCTTAAAACGGTGAAGCAAGCCCGTGAGGTCTCGTTCCAGTCTAGGGAGAAACATGTGAAGCACTTTTAGCTGCATCCAGCCATCTTGCCTTCGCAGGATATATGGGGCTTAGTTGCCCACTCACGACTCGAAGCAGCCCCATCTCTGAAGCTGCTTCGCTCCAGTGCTTCACTGTCTTACCTCCTAGACTCAGACCCTCACTCTTAGAACAGAACGCCACCTATTGATACATTAACTCGCTAGGCATTGCCCCCCTATAGCCTATTTTGAATATGGGAATATTCATACAATGCTCTTTTTATCAGGGAACAATGAAGGTATTTATTTGGCGTTTCGGTGGGCTTTGTGGTAATGCACTGATACTAGGTACAGCACAAATTCCATCCCAATAATATCTTCCCATTGACATATCGGGATTCAAACCTGGGTCCATTGGATTACCAGTCCAGTGGCAAGACCACTCTGCCACACCTCCCCCAATGGCACGAAAGGTCTAAAAAGAGGCCCAAAAATGGGGCGAAAGGATTGATAATCGAAAAACCAATTATGCTATTGTCTTCATATTCCAAAACTAATGGGGCTAGAGTGTCCAGGAACCGCCCTACCTCGACATCCTTCTCTTTCATGTTTAACATATTATTTTTGAGATATTTAGACGTTCGTTCCGTTAGTTTGGTGATTTTGAGACCTTTCGCCCCATTTCTTTGTCAATATTAAAATCTTTCGTGTCGTTTAGGCATCGATTTTTGCCTGGCGAGCCTGTTATTTTAGAAGGAAGTAGCTTTCGGCCAGGAAATTTTTCTACCGAAAAATTTACATATATACTGTATATCTTGAAAGGGGATCTAGGGGGTGTTATTTTAAGTTTGATTGAGGTCTAGCGCTACACTAATCAATTCATAACCAAAATACATGCATTACCCCCATCACAAAGATTTTAATGCTATACTCCAAACTTCAGGTATGTTTTCCATCAATATTGAATAAATAAATATGCCACTATTCTTTACATTCCCAACTCTGTTGAAAATATTATTATATACATAACGACTGAAACAAAATGGTTACTACATCTTAACACTATCTGGTCCGCCGCTAGGGGGTTATTTTGATTAATTTAATTATTATTGAGGATGTTGCTTGCTTTTGCCAATTTCCCCTAGGCTAACAAAAAAGCCTTCCTAGACTTTCTTCAAACTATAAGAATAAATAAATCCATCCCCGCTGTCAAGAAGTCAGGCACAGTTTAGATGTGGAAAGATCGGCTTCAACTCTGAGTGGGTGGGAACATTATCATGAATTATTGGATAATTTAAAATACACACACACACATTATATATATATATATATATATATATATATATATATATATATATATATATATATATATATATGAAAGGTGAAAATCAATAATCTACAAGATTAGAAAGTCAAAAGTTAACCCCTTGAGGATTATGACGCGTTTGGGCAGTTAATTCTGGCTATTAATAGATTATATTTAGATTAGGAAGGGCATATGGAAGTCAGAGGGCTAATTCAGACAGGTTTTATCCTTTTCATTCCCACAGATCCTTCCTAAGCTGTATAAAATCATCTAATTAATAGCCAGAATAAACTGCCAACACGCGTCATGATCCACAAGGGGTTACAATAGATTATTTTAATATATTGGTAATATTGATACTGTAGGTCTGTCATTAAGATATCTGTGGCGCTTAACCCTATTTGGCTCGAGGGAAGTGTTTTTGTTTTGAGGGAAGTGTTCTTTTGTTTTGCTTCTTTAGCTTGGATATTGTAAGACGTTTCACCCTGTTAGTTTGGCGATAATAAGACACTTCACCCCATTCAGGTGTCGATTTTTATTTTTGCCGTAAAGCCTGTTACTTAAATAAAATTGGCGACAATTTTATCAAATAATGTACAAATTTAGCTTTACAGGGTTCGATAAAGCAGAAAATCCCTGGAGGGGAAATCTCCCCTAAATGTGTAAATGATAGACAGGTCTAATACCTCCGGTGGAAATAATCGTGCTGACGTCATACTGTGGACGGGATTTAAGCTTTAATTAAAGTTAAGAATTCCGTATATACAGTATAGGAAGGCTACCAATTAAAGGTAGTTGATAAATACTTCCCAATTGATATATATATATATATATATATATATATATATATATATATATCATCTTCGTCGGCAAAGCACATAAAATAAATAACGATTTTTCCTAATCTTTAGCGATCAAAATTATATTTTCACCTTTCCTATACTTGTCACGTCAACTTTTGCATAAATATTCGCAAGTTCCACACAGAGCACTAGCGGATGTATGGGTACAATAAGATAAACAATAGATTGTAGACCACTTTGTAATTGCCACTTTAACCCCTCTAGTACCGAGTTGTCTGTGTCATTATAATCTGGATAATAATAGACGATTTTATCCAGCTTAGGGAGGACGTGTAGCAAATAAAAGACTTCAAACTATCTCGATTACCCATTTTAAATACCATGGTTTCCTCCCAAGCTGCATAAAATCGTCTAAATAAAGCTGGAATAACACAACATTGTATCCTCGGTAAGGAAGGGGTGAATACAAAAACAAAAATAGAAGGAAACATGCTTGCATTACTGAAATGTTAGTGGACATGCAATGATGTAAGTAATGGTCGCAGGTCGCTCTTCTGTAAATCTAAAATGGCTTTCTTAAGAATGGGAAAGAGGTGGGACATATTTTTTTGTATTAAAAAAGAAAAAAAGAAAAAAAGAAAAAAAAAACACTGTAGCCATGTACCTATGGTTGTATGGATCTGTTTCCCGTTAGGCCTTGGCCGAATAACTCCCCGACACACACCTTAACCACACCCCCACCACCGCCTTCCATAACCTCCCTTTCTTTCCACCCACCCGACCCTTATATGGCTGCTGTTTCGTGCACGCCAGTTCAGGTTCAGATTAAGCTAGCCGAGTGTAAATCCAATCATAATGTAAAAATTATAGTAAATGGAGTAATATATATGAATGGGGGAAAAATATAATTAAACGCATAAAATAAACATATAAAAACCACTCCCTCCCCTCCACCCTGCCTGACACAGACCCACGTAAAAGGGCTCCCAATGACAAATCTCTGGGGGACCTCTTAAAATAAAAGTATGGGTTCAAATAATATGCCATGGGATTATTTTTGCGTTTTCCTTTGCCCTGTATTTGCGTGCCGACCACATACATCCACATAGAGATCCTATGGTGAGAGAAATCAGACACCTTTTTCTGTGGACGCTATTTTGGTGGCGTAATAAGCAAATTTTGGCTATGTCTTGAGGAAAAGTGGGGATTGGGCCTGAGTATATATATATATAGATAGACAGATAGATAGATTTCTGTGGACGCTAATTTGGTGACGCAATAATCAAATGACTATTGTACACTCGGATGCCATAGTCTCTAGCTCACGTATAAATATTTGTGGACTTCACCTATTTCTCATATTGAAGCATACCCCTAGAAACGAATTTATGAATACAACTTTCTATACATGAACTATAAATCTATACAGTATATACTAGTTATTGAAAAGAAAGTTTTATCCAAAAATCAATCCAGATAGTTATAATTACATAAAGAAATACATAGGGAGTCCACGAATTCTTACGAGTGGGCTAGAGACTATGGTATCCGAGTGTGCACTACCTGTCTATATGTGTTATTCATGTTTGAGATGCGTATTATATAAATTACACTAGTCACCCTATAGAGGCCAAAATCATTCACAATAAAGTGTTGTTCCATAATCTTAGGTGGTTAGTTAGGTTAATATAAGCTAAGATTATAGAACAATACCTTATTTTGAAGGATTCTGGCCTCTAAAGGGGGACTAGGCCTAATGTAAATTGTATGTGTATATTACGCTTCTCCGGCATAAATAACACATATACGCTAGGCAGGTAGTAGGCTATACAATGTGGCAAACATATTATGGTCGATAACATCGACAGCTTTAAACCTGACAATACACTCTAATGATATATATATTTTCTTCAACATGTAGAATTTAGATCTGAAGACCAAACTAGCTTTTTCTTGTACGGTTGTACCAGTATTGCCAAAAGTATATATCTGGAAACGAATAAATGAATATATTTTTCTATACATCAACTAGAAAACTACTGTATATACCGTCTTGGTGGTGTAATGATTAAGCTGTCTAAAAATCTGAGTGTGATAACCCAGGTTCGAATCCCGGTGGATCACATATGCTTTCACTAATTTCATCAATTGCTCTTCTTTCCTACTTTCCTCCAGCCATCTGGTCTGGTCTGGTCTGGAGGTGTTTGGTGGTGTGGTGAAATTAATACAACATAAATACTACTTACTGAAAAGCATGTTATACCCAAAAATAAATCCAGGTAGTAATACTCATACAGATAAACACAGGGGTCCACGAATCCCTTTGAGTTGGCCAGAGACTATGGCATCAGTATTGCCAAATGCTTACTATGGATATGGGCGTAATTGATTGTAAAGTTAGGCCAATGACACACACGGCACTGGTATGGCAGAAGGGTGTCAAACTGGAGCAATTTTGAGTGATGACTTGAATGACTAGGAGAAGGAATACAGGTAGCCCTGTATTAGGTCATGATTTCTCGCCTACTTACAGCGAATAGACTCTAGGACCATACGGCTAGGAGAGTGTAGATAGCAGAGAAGGGGTGTTGTAGATAGAGGAAGCTATTGGAATAGCTCTGGTATGTATGTTAACCCCTTCTGTACCGGCGACGTCTTTTTCATTTTATTCTAGCTATATTTCGACTATTTTGTGCAGTTTAAGAAGGATGAGTGGGAGCTACACCCACTAAATGTCCGCCTTGACTGGAGTAAATCATTCATATCAAGAGCTACATGTATATATTTATCTTAGGACGCGACTTACTCTCTCTCTCTCTCTACTACAACCACCAGAGGGAGGTTAATCAGTAATAAAGGGCTAAAATCATCTGTTTGTGTTCGGACGTGACTCTCTCTCTCTCTCTCTCTCTCTCTCTCCTTCTCTCCCCCCCCCCCCCCCCCCAACACACACACTCACTCTCTCTCTCTCTCTACTATAACCTACAGCAGGTAGTTAATAATTCGTATCAAAGAACTACTATCATCTGTGTTAGGACGTGATGACCTCTCTCCCACTCACACTCACACACTCACACACTCTCTCTCACTAATTCTCTCTCTCTCTCTCTACTATAGTCTAAGAGTGCGTAGTTTTTTTTTTTTTTTTTTTTTTTTTTTTTCTATATTCCAACTACTCCCTCTCGGGCATAGGCTGAGAGCCTGTACATTCCACCGCTCAACACGGTGAAGCCCGTGAGGTCTTGTTCCAGTCTGGGGAGTGAGACATGCGAAGCATCCATCATGGCTCGAAGCAGCTCCATCTCTGAAGCGGCTGGTTGCTTCGCTCAAGTGCTTCACCGTCTCACCTCCAGACTCAGACCCTCACTCTCAGAACGCCACCTATTGAGCAGTGAACTCACTAGGCATTGTCCCCCTGTAACATATTTTGAATATGGGAATATTCATACAGTGTTATTTAATCAGGGAACAATGAGGGTATTTTTTTGGCATTTCGGTGTGCTGTGGTAATGCACTGATACTAGGTACAGCACAAATTCAATCCCAATAATATCTTCCCATTGACATATCGGGAATTGAACCCGGGTCCATTGGATTACCAATCCAGTGGCATGACCACTCCACCACACCTCCCCTAGTCATCAATGGCTACTATTATATACTTGAGACGTGACTCCTTAACGTTCACGCATTCTCACACTCACTCTCACACCTAAACTCACTCTCACACACACTCTTTCACACACAAAAACTCACTTTTTAACAAACCCACACTCAGTCTCTCTCACACACTTGGCTACCCACACTTTCTCGTTTGCTGATTATATTCTCGTTATTAGCAACAAATACCACTCCCTTAATATATAATAGCACTCTTGCAGACCAAGTTAGGGGTCTCATATACTGTATATAGCAAAGTTATCATCTTATAGCAAACAACTACTACCAGTGAAGGCAGTGACCTAGGTGTTAACAAGGAAGCAGAGTCCATTGTTATATATAATACAATGACAACATAATTGCAGGCTTGCGAGTTTCTATAATATTTAACAGAATTTACAGCTAAAATACGGTCGTAGTACATTTATCAATACATATAACCCAATTCAACATACCATTTATCCATCAAAAACGTAATTATTTTTGCATATCTGTATATTATCAATGTTAACGTTCCAACTTCCTTATAGCCTGAAACTCGCAAGTGGTCAATTAATCCTCCCTTTAAATATATTTTCTTCAACCACTGGAATTCACCTTCTGTGCGTCTATCCTTCAGTTCCGTCATCGCTATATAAAGGTGGTGGTCTCATTGTTGGGTATTTAGTTCACTTCCTTATGTTGTGTGTTATGGTCTGTCTCCCCCCCCCCCCATCTCTCTCTCTCTCATATCGTACTAAGGACCTAAGGTGTTGGGTATTAATTTAACTTCCTCATGATGTGTGTTATGGTGGGGCCTTGATTGCTAGTGTTCTGTACTGATTGTTCTCTCTCTCTCTCTCTCTCTCTCTCTCTCTCTCATCGTTATAAAGGTGTTGGTCTCATTGTTGGGTATTTAGTTAACTTCCTTATGCTGTGTGTCATGGTCTGTCTCCCCTCCTCCACCTCTCTCTCTCTCTCTCTCTCTCTCTCTCTCTCTCTCTCTCTCTCTCTCTCTCTCTCTCTCTCTCTCTCTCCTCTCTCTCTCTCTCTCTCTCTCTCTCTCTCTCTCTCTCTCTCTCTCTCTCTCTCTCTCTCTCTCTCTCTCTCTCTCTCTCTCTCTCTCTCTCTCATCGTTATAAAGGTGTTGGTCTCATTGTTGGGTATTTAGTTAACTTCCTTATGCTGTGTATCATGGTCTGTCTTCCCCCCCCCCCACCTCTCTCTCTCTCTCTCTCCCCCTCTCGCTCGCTCGCTCTCTCTCTCTCTCTCTCTCTCTCTCTCTCTCTCTCTCTCTCTCATCGTTATAAAGGTGTTGGTCTCATTGTCGGGTATTTAGTTAACTTCCTTATGCCGTGTGTCATGGTCTGTCTCCCCCCCCCCACTCTCTCTCTCTCTCTCTCTCTTTCTCTCTCTCTCTCTCTCTCTCTCTCTCTCTCTCTCTCTCTTACTCATCGTTATAAAGGTGTTGGTCTCATTGTTGGGTATTTAGTTAACTTCCTTATGCTGTGTGTCATGGTCTGTCCCCCCCCCCCACCCCCCTCTCTCTCTCTCTCTCTCTCTCTCTCTCTCTCTCATCGTTATAAAGGTGTTGGTCTCATTGTTGGGTATTTAGTTAACTTCCTTATGCTGTGTGTCATGGTCTGTCCCCCCCCCCCCCCACCCCCCCCCTCTCTCTCTCTCTCTCTCTCTCTCTCTCATCGTTATAAAGGTGTTGGTCTCATTGTTGGGTAGGCTATTTTGTCCACTTCCTTATGAGTTTTAAGGGGGGTCACCGGCCTTTTTTTATCTTTCCCTCCTTTTCTCTCTTTTCTTCCCTGGCTTGTAACCATTCGGCCCCATTCAGCCAACTGTTTCAAGACGTTTATCCCCATCCAGGTGTCGATTTCTTCCTGGCGAGCGATATTAAAACAGTAGGCTGAATGGGGCCGAATGGATACAAGCCAAAGAGAGAGAGGGAGATAAAGAGAAAAAAAAGCGAGGTGGGCTCCCTTAAGGAACATATGATATATTAATGTATCTTAAAATATCAGACGTGAGATGTAATGGGGCTTTATTATTCAGACCAATCATGAATACTAAATAATATTACAAATATATCACTAAGTTTTCATTGGAGTTCGGTAATGCGACAATTTTTTTTTATCCTGCATGGAATATCTGGCAGGTTCAACGGGAATGAAGTACTTACATTACAGTAATCGTTATTTCAACCTATATAATCAATTTACATTTATTTTTATCTAAAACTATTCCTCAGCCATCACTCTAGCTCATGATTTACTATACATGTAGGAGAAAAAGCGGCTTATCACTTATGTATGTGAAATTGTATTTTTCTATTTATGTTGTGTTGTGTTATCCCTGTTCGGGCTCTGTCTCGAGTCGGTCACCCCCAGCTGTGGAGTATGTGCCTGAGTATATATATACATACATACATAGATCACGTAAAATAGCAAAAATAAGACCTTTGTCGTCGACCACCCAAGAGTTTTATTATATACTTGTCATAATATTATATCATTATAGAAAACGAGCGTTTAATTGCCTTCTCAAGCGCCTATGCACTGACCTACCTTCATAGAGATTATCAAGACATGGTAGTTTCTCGCTCCCAATAACCTGAAGTGTTTGTTATATGGAGGTACAGTCGCGCTAATAGGTGATGTCTTGGAACCAAGTATGTTTTGATCAATAATTGGTATCGGCAATATCTAAGCTCCATTTCTTCATAGCGAGTGAAATATACAAACATGTTCCTACACTTACCCACCCTATTCAATATCTGACAGGCATTAATACAGCACAGAGCAAGCCAAACGTAATGACAGCTGGAACATGACTTATTAGCGCGACCGTACTCAGATTTATTTGTTCTATACTCGTACCAATGGTTTCAAAGAACTCGTACCAATGGTTTCAAATTAGATAAATTTCGTTTCAGAAAAGATATAGGCAAATATTGGTTTGGTAACAGAGTTGTAGATGGGTGGAATAGACTACCAAGTGCTATAGTGGGGTCTAAAACGGTAGGGAGCTTTAAGATAAAACTGGATAAGCATATGGACGAGAAGGGTTGGGTGTGAAGGGGGATCAGCTGGGTTGGGCCAATCAGCACTCTGCATACCCCCATAATCCTGCGTTAATCTCTAACCGTTTTGGTAAGATGATCCTCAGGGTATTAGAGTGTTGAGCCTATAATTGGGCTTTGTAATTGAACTGGGGTTGTGTGGGACAGGGATCTGCCTTGCTTAGGCCAATCGGCTTTCTGCAGACTCCCATTTTCTTATGTTCTTATGTTCTTATACTCTATTTGTTTGATAAAGCCAGACCCTGACGCGGTATTTACAAAGGAGTACAAAGGAGTACAAAGGAAATCAAGCAACAACAGATCTAGTGACCCTTCTAGGCTGCTTGTCCTCCAAAACACTGAGGATCAAGTGTTCAAACAGTGGTTTAGAGTGGGTAAGGGAACATTACGTACTTAAGGGGGCAGTGCTTGGTTTTAGGTCTATATATATATATATATATATATATATTTATATATTTTTTAGTTCCTCGCTAGACCTCCATTAAGCTTAGAAATACACCCCCTAGACCCTCCTTCAAGATAAATTTGTAAATTTTTCGGTAGAAAAATTTCTCGGCCGAAGGCCGATTTTTCTTAGAATTACAGACTCGCTATCGCTCGCCAGAAAAAAATCGACACCTATGTGACACGAAAAATAGGGTAAAAGGTCTTAAAATCGACAAACTAATGGAAGGAACGTCTTAACATTTCAAAACTAATATGCTAATCACGAGGGAGGAGGAGGTCCATAAAAAGCGAGTAGTACCCCCTTAGTACCCCCATAGTAACAGAGATCGACCATCCTCTAACATCTTGGGTATATTTTCCTGTCTTGACACTCAAAAGATCCTATCTATCTATTATGCTCAGGCCCAATCCCCACTTTTCCCCTTTTTTTCTATTTTTTTTATTCTATTTTATTCTATCCCGATACCCATAATCACCATTGGGGAATATTGGTGCATGATATATAGTTCAGTCATTGGTTATACATTCTACATAGGTTGATCACTCTGTACTTCTCATTTCTCCGCTTGATCTTCCCCTGTCCAATTGCTCTTCTTTCCTACTTTACTCCAGCCATCTGGTCTGGACTGCCAAAATAGTTGTAAATGGTACATTATTATGGACACCTTGACTATTCTTTTCAAACGGATGTGTGTGTGTGTGTGTGTGTGTGTGTGTGTGTGTGTGTGTGTGTGTGTGTGTGTGTGTGTGTGTGTGTGTGTGTGTGTGTGTGTGTGTGTGTGTGTGTGTGTGTGTGTGTGTAACGAGTGAAAATGGCAGGCAACCCTCCACTCACGACCGTGAAGCCGTGATGGACGTTGAGGGAGAGAGAATGGACTAGGTGTGTGGGTGTGACCTGGCTACTATTAGACGATTTTATTCAGTTTAAAAAGGGCCTCCAGCAATTAACAGGCATCCAACTATCTCACCTAACCCTTTTTACTACCACATATCCTTCTTAAATTGCACACACACACACTTATACATTTAGCTAGAATATAATAAAGAAACGTCGTCGGTACAGCAGGGGTCAATTCCATATTATCACCAACCCACCAATTAACTTGCAAATATACCTAACTAAACAAATCAACGAAACTAATGAATACATGTAGTGATATGTGGTTCATATATTTTTTCAAGATAACGAAATATTCCGTGACCAGCTAAATAATTATTTAGATATTGACATTATATATATATATATATATATATATATGAGAGAAAGAGGTTGATGATTCATATATTTCAATCAAACGTCAACGTTAATGCACCCTACCGGTATTGTAATATTCCAAGTATTTCCGTCTGCGTCAGGTACTATCACGGAATTCCGACTTTCACTCTCTTGGGCTTTACGTCATCCTAACTAAACCTCTCATTATCCGGTGACGCGCTTTTTCTATACGCTGGTCTGGCTATCTCTAGAGGCTTATATTCAGCTTAGGAAGGCCGGTTAGCAGTCAAGAGGGTAGGCTATATAATACAGCCCCCCCCCCCCCCCGATTCCCCAAATGCCTTCTTAACCCGTACAGTACCGGTGACGTCTTTTTATTTGGATTTCAGGTGCATTTGGACGATTATAATGAAGCTTAGGAAAGATATAGGGTAGCTAAAAGGTTTATATACTTGAGATAGCCTGTAACCTTTTAATGGGAACACGTCCTCCTTAAGCTGAATGAAATCGTCTAAGAGTTGCCGGAATATAATTAACAGGACCTCGCCGGTACTGTATGGGTTAAACCGAGTAAAATCGTCTAATGATAGCCAAAAGAAAAGGAAGGAAAGGGATAGCCTTCTGTGGGTTAGTCATTTACCTGCTCTTCAACCAGTGTCACACGAACGCTATTTCCCTCGACTTTTCTCCTCAACTCTGATCTAACAGCCATATATATATATATATATATATATATATATCCCTTTGCGGTATTGTAGACACCAATCGAGCAGGGCAATTTCAAAGTGAGGCCTCATAAGCATGTGGTATGGAGTTGCTGGAACTCCTGTTTCATTTGTCTGGCTCCCCTTACTGGTTCTGTTTCCCCGACACAAAGAGTAATACAGCTAGCTCTCACACATACCTACTCCTGTTATTCATATTGCTCTACACTAAACAAGCACGCCACAATTATTTCCAAAAATCAACCCCTCCCATTAAAAAATAAAAAAAAATATAAATAAATAAATAAATATACAACAAATAATAATAAAACAAAAATAAATACAATAGCGAGTATCACTCAACTTTGGGGGAGACACTTGTTAAAGGCAGCATTGCCTTTTGTCTTCTTCATACACAGAGTTGACGATAATAGTTATCGTATGGCTCAAGCTTAGTCTCAGAGCTCTATTAACTTAAAAGGTGCCCCTTGGTCATTTTGTCACCACACAGGAAATTGGGTAACAATGAGTAACAGGCCAGTGAGCGCATGACCCACAAGGACGAAGTACACTCGGATACCATAGTTTCTAGCCCACTCATAAGAATTTGTGGACCCCTGTGTTTTTCGTTATGCAATTATAACTATCTGGATTGATTTTTGGATAGAACTTGCTTTTCAATAAATAGTATTTATAGTTTTGTAATTGATGTATAGACAAATATATTCATAAATTCGTTTTCAGTTATATACTTCCATAATTAGAAATAGGTGAGGTCCACGAATATTTATGGGTGGGCTAGAGACTATGGCATCCTAGTGTACATTTGTTACTAACCCATCTGTCCCCTACTAACTTCCTAGTCCTGCCACGGACATTAGTTCCAGGGCAGTGGTTTCCTTTCCAATTTTCCCTTACCCACTCTAAACCACTGTTTGGACACTTGATCCGCAGTGTTTTGGAGGACAAGCAGCCTAGAGGGGTCACCTGTTGTTGTTTGATTTTCTTTGTACTCCTGTGTACATTTGGTTCTTACGACTTTCCTCCTACTCTAGTAGCTGATGGTAAATTGAATCCCTTTGCAGCTAATTTATCGATACATGGTGGAAACATATGGAAGTACTATATCTCTGCATCATAATAACACCAAGTTTATATGATTAGCACCATATATTATAACAAAATCTTCAAAATAACTGAGAAATCTTGATGGGAACTATGCAATTTACCGTCAGTTGAATAGAAACAGAGTATAGTGTTGCCAATTTAGCTACTTTCCTGTTATATCTAGAGGCATTTACTTCGACCTAGAGGCATATATTGATATCTATATATACCATGTTTATTTTCAACTGATGGTAAATTGCAAAGTTCCCATCAAGACTGTTCAGTTATTTTAAAGATTTTGTAGTGAAATATGGTGCTAATTATATAAACTTTTGTCCAAATATGATGCAGAGACATACTAGTTTCATATTTATCCATAAAGTATCGATAAATTAGGTGCTAAAGGAATCAATTTATTGACAGTTGAAAATAAACGGAGTACAATGTTGCCAATTTAGCTACTTTCCTGCTAGATCTAGAGGTAGTTACTTCGACCTACCTAGAGGCAATTTTTTACATTTAGTGACATGCATTCTAGCGATATTCTGGATATTTGAGCCATTCTAGTGACAATCTAGAAATCGCGTCAATATTCTAGGGATTTTCGGCTTTTATTGACTATCTAGCGGACTTGATTTGGTAACCCTGCCTCCTAAGCTGACTTTCCCTCGGACTAACATATTCTGCTTGACCTGATTTTGATCCCAGCCAAAGCGGACGTTTAGTGGGTGTGGTAGTGCATTCTAGCGTGTTTCACATGCTCGCACCCAGTCGGGGGACACCTCGACGACGTATACAGACTAATAACACACACATAACAAAGCCACTCCAACAACTTTCTCTCTCTCCAACACCCCTTCTCCCCTCCCTACATCCTTCAGAAATTAGGAAAAGTAGAAAGTAGCTAAGAAGTGCCGTTGTAAAGGCTTATCCCTCAATACCTTCTTCTTCTTTTCTTGGAGACACTGTCCTCGTTTGCGTGGGACAGCTCGCCTAGTTACTAATATTTCTCCAGAAAACGCTATAGCTAGATTAAGATATAGTTTAGAAAATTAGTAGTCATAGAAGGGATAGTTTCACCTGACCTGAGGGACAAGCTTAAAAGAAGAGAGAGAGAGAGAGAGAGAGAGAGAGAGAGAGAGAGAGAGAGAGAGAGAGAGAGAGAGAGAGAGAGAGAGTACTAAACAAATCTAGTGATCACAGGTAACATCCAATACATCAGTACTATAAAATATATCTGTCTACTATATATAAAGTTAAGGAAGGATTGTCATTGCCTCTAAATTTTGGTGGGTAAATTAATGTGTATTAAATGTAAACATAGGTAGGTTACTTCGGCCCAACTATATGTACATTAAATGAACATTTAATTACCCATCAAAATTTTGATTTGAAATCTTAAAATACTAGAATGGTCGAAAGCCAATTTCTTCTAAGGTGCAGGCTTACTATCGCTCGCCAAGAAAACATTTGACACCTGAATGGGATTGAGAACGCCTGGAGGATCTGACGCATTTTAGCAGCATATGTTGTTCTATCATTAAACGATTATGTACAGCTTAGGAAGGCTCTGTGGCAATGAAATGGGTACAGACTATCTCAATCAACCCCCTTGACTTCCACACACACCGTTTCAAATCTGAATAAAATCGACTAACAGGAGCCAGAAAAACTATACACACACATACATAAATGCTACACATATGCATCACGGAAAAATTATAAACATGAAAACACTCATAAGTACGTATACAAAATAATAAATACATATATATATATATATATATATATATATATATATATATATATATATATATATATATATATATATTATACATACTGTATATATATGCAGACAACAATATTGCTAAGCATATACAGACACTCTCACTAATAAGTAAAGTACACAGACATACAATTGCCCAAATGCAAGCAGACATAATGATAAAAGCTTGATGAAGGTCTAGGGAGGAAACTTAAACAAATAATAAAAAGATACATAAATGAGCATATAAATATGCCAATCCCCCTTAAGGGAGGATGGTTAACTTTTTAGGCGATTTTTGCATGTATTCATTATTTGTCTAGTTTCCTCCCTAGACCTCCATCAAATTAAAACACAAAAAAATATCCATTAGATATTCTAGATTAATTTGTACATTTTTCGGTAGAAAAATTTCCCGGCCGAAGGCCGGTTCTTCCAACATTACAGGCTCACTATCGTTCACCTGGGAAAAAATCGACACCTAAATAGCACGAAAGGTCTAAATATTGACGACGAAATGGGGCGAAAGGTCTTAAAATCGACTAACTAATGGGGCATACAAATTAACAACTGAAAACTAATGGGGCTAAACATGAGGGAGAAAGTGGTCCAGAAAACCGGCCCATACCCCCTTAAAGAGTTTAACAATGGCAAGGAAAGACCTACTGCATAAACAGACCGACACATTCAAACATACACACATATACATATACACATAAACAAACATACGCCCACATGCACATATACATAGGCTATAGACACATTTGTACAACTAGACAGAAATATTGACACACACACACACACTCATATAAGCAAAGACAAACATACAGACGCACATACACATACAAACTTGTTCAGCAGGTGGAAACATTACTATAGTCTATTCGCTGTAAGTAAGCGATTAATCATGACCTCTAACCTCTGTAAACTCAAAATGTGCCAGAGTAAATTGGCTGTAAATGTCCACATATATTCCTTGGCTGACTCTTCCCAAATGGTAGAAATATGAGTTCGATTACTCTAGTCGTTTTTTAGTTACAGAGGTTAGAGGTCATGATGTCTCGCCTACTTACAGCGAATAGACTATAAACACACACACACACACATAAATAAGCAAAGACAAACATGCAGTACAGACACACACACTTGTTCAGCAGGCGGAAACATTAGTACACACTTTAACACAACGGAAATTCGGAAAGGAGTACCAAGAACTTGCCGTTGAGAAGTCCTACGGCAGTATTTCCAGCCGGTGGAACAGAGCAATCACTCACTCAGTCACTCACTCACTCACTCACTCACTCACTCACTTCCTTCTTCTTCTTCTTCTTCGTCTTCTTCACGGACTACCAAGTCTGACTCAAGCCATGAAGGTCCTCAGCAGCAGCAACAATGTCATCACAACGCCCCTCCCAACCCTTGACCTTAATCACGATACAACTACTTCACATTGATTGAGGCGGAGCCGTTAGACCTTAGGTGGTGGTGGTGGTGTCTTTTGAGGTGGTTTTGTAGTTTAATGATCACCACTCACACACACACACACACACACACACACGCTCCCCCCCACACAGTAATACATAGTAGACTTATAATTTACCTCTACTGTACTGTTACACAAACACACACGCTCTCTCTCTCTCTCTCTCTCTCTCTCTCTCTCTCTCACACACATACACACACACTCACACACGCTCTCTCTCTCTCTCACCAAACACACATACACACACAGTAATCATATAATTTACCTCTACTGTTACACAATCACACACGCTCTCTCTCTCTCTCACACACCAAACACACACACACACACAAAGTAGTCATATAATTTACCTCTACTGATACACAATCACACACGCTCTCTCTCACACACACACACACAAACAAAGTAATCATATAATTTACCTCTACTGTTAAACAATTACACACGCACACGTTCATGTTATGTAGGCTATCGTCTCTAATCTCTCTCTTTCTCATACACTGTTGATTCAACTACAATGTAACGCACACACAGACACACTCTTTCCCTCGACTCAAACACACACAGCGTACATCTACACAATATTGGTCTGTCTATATTTATATTACCTACACACACACACAAACACACACAAGGTTTCAGACTTAGGACACAATATTGTATTACCAAAATTACCTATAACCGTGTTTACAGTTAACATAAGCATTCGTAATTATTTCACACACACACACACACACACACACACACACACACACACACACACACACACACACACACACACACACACACACACACACACACACACACACACACACACACACACACACACACACAATGGTACAAGGCGAGATGGGTATCATATGGTTCACCTAAGCTGATGGCTACCTAAGCCTTCGGGCGAGACGGTACCGTCTATAGTGAGAATGGTACCATACAGATCCACCCTAAGCCTTCGTTTCCGATGTCGCCAATTGGCTAAAAATACAGACTACACACACCTCCACAGCCATTCCAACGATACATATAACACCTACACATATAGGAGGCGGGAAATAACGAGCATGCTCACTCCCGCAATACAACTAGAGTAAGTACACACACACATCTATCTATCTATCTATCTATCTATCTATATATATAAGTGGGGATTGGGCCTGAGTAAATATATAGATAGATAGGGAAGGGTCAGCCAGGGAATAGGTGTGGAAATTTACAGCCCTTTAGCTCTAGGCCTTTTTGAGTAACAGAGGCTAGGAGTCAAGATTTCTGGTTATAGTAATTTATCATCATATGTTATAGTCTATTCGCTGTAAGTAGGCGAGACATCATGATCTCTATCCTCAGCAACTCAAAAAGGGCTGGAGAAAATTGGTTGTAAATTTCCACATCTATTCCTTAACCGACTCTTCCCAAATGGTAGACATATTAGCTCGATTAATCTAGTCGTTTTTTGAGTTACAGAGGTTAGAGGTCATGATTTATCGCCTACTTACAGCAAATAAACTGTAACAACACACTCTCCACAGTTATCTTAATTTGGTATGCCATTCTGATTAAGAAGACAATTTTAACCCTTTCTGTAACGGTGCTATCCTTTTAACCCGTTTTGTACCGACGACGTTTATCATTTTATACTAGCTATATTTAGAGGATTGTGTGCAGTTTAAGAAGGATCTGTGGTTGTAAAAGGGTTAAGTGAGATAGTTCGAAGCCTTTTAATTAAATAGTAACCAGAATATAGTAAAAAAAAAGAACGTCGCCGGTACAAAAGGGGTTAACTTTAATCTGGCTACTATTAGACGATTCTATTCAGTTTAGCAAGGGCCTCCAACAATTAACAGGCCTTGATCTATCTCACTTAACCTCTTTTACTACCACAGATCCTTCTTAAGGGGAGGTGTTTAGTTTGTTTTCTACTCTTCCAGCAATCTTAAAATTTCACCCCCTTGACCCTCTTTCAAGATAAATTTGTAAATTTTTCGGTAGAAAAATGTCCCGGCTGAAAGCCGGTTCCTCTTATATTACAGGCTCGCTATCGCTCGCCACGATAAAATCGACACCCAAATGGCACGAAAGGTCTTAAAATTGACAGAAATGGGTCGAAAGTTCTTAAAATCGTCAAAATAATGGGGCGAACGTCTTAAAATTAGAAAAGCAATGGGGCTAAACATGAGGGAGAAAGGAGTCAAGAAAAAAATCCCTCAAGTGGATATCTCCCCTTAAGCCACTCAAAATTGTCTAAATAGAGCTAGAATATAATTAAGGAGACGTCGCCGGTACAAAAGTGGTTAAGGGTTGCTCCCTACATCTCTATCAAGTTTAAAAAATATCCCCGAGATCCCCCTTCGAGATAAATGAGTACATTTTCGGGTAGAACAGTATCCCTCCTAAATTACAGGCTCACTATCGCTCGCTAGGAAGAAATCGAATCCTATATGGAACGAAAGGTTATAAAATTGACATACATGGGGCGATAAGTCCTAAAATTGCCAAACTAATGGGGTGAACGTCTTGCACTAAACAATAATTGGGCTAAACATGAGGGAGAAGGGGGTCCAGCAAAATAGACCTTTACGAGATAATTACTGTCTTACTGCTGTGTGTTGGCATCTTTGGAGCTCCCACTTAGCGGAACCCCTATTTTTAAGAAAAACAAAGTGTTCATAAAGTTCGCAAACAAACATAAAAAGCTTATTATTAATAAAAAACAAAGTGTTCATAAAGTTTGCAAACATACATAAAAAGCTTATTATTAATATTACTTTTATTATTATTAAACGTATTATAATTGGGAGTTTCCAGTAATCTTGTATAAATATAATTTTGCAACTCTCTAAACATTGGGCTCCTTGAACAATTAAAATTTTATTATCAAAAAGAAAAAGAAAACAAGAATATATTTATTATACAGTGTATATATATATATATATATATATATATATATATATATATATATATATATATATATATATATATATATATATATATATATATATATATATATATATATATATAATCATTTTCGATACGTACGGAAACAAATGAAAACTAAAGGACTGCATTATATACATATCAAGTTTTCAAATTAACCCTTTGAGTACCAGCGACGTGTGATATAATTTATTCTAGCTATGTTTAGACAATATTATGCATCTTAGGAATGATCTATGGTAGCTAAATGGGTTGGTCGAGATATTTTGAAGCCTTGTTATTGCTAGAGGTCCTATCTAAGCTGAAAAACATCGTCTAATAGTTGCCAGAATATGATGAAAAGGACGCCCCTGGTACTGAACGGGTTAACCATATATTTCGTTACTAAGCTTCATAACCCTTTCAGTACCGGTGACGTCTTTTTTTTATTTGATTCCAGCTCCATTTAGACGATTTTATGAAGCTTATGAAAGATAATAGTAGCTAAAAGAATTAAATGAGATAGTTTTTTAGTCTTTTAATGGGTAGACGTCCTTCCTAAGCTGAACAAAATAGTCTAATAGTTGCCAGAGGATAACGAAAAGGACGTCACCGGTAAAGAAGGGTTAACCCTTTCAGTACCGGTGACGTCTTTTCCCTTTGATTCCAGCTCCATTTAGACGATTTTATGAAGCTTAGGAAGGATATATGCCAGCTAAAATGATGAACCGAGATAGCCTGTAGCCTTTTAATTGGTAGAAGTCCTTCCTAAGCTAGATACAATCTACACTTGGACGACTTTATGAAGCTTACGAAGGATATATGGTAGCTAAAAGGATGAACTGAGATACTCTGTAGCCTTTTGATTGGTAGACGTCCTTCCTAAGCTAAATACAATCTACATTTATATGATTTTACGAATCTTAGGAAGAATATATAGGGTAGCTAAAATTATTAATCGAGTATATAATTTTACTTGGTAGACGTCCTTCCTAAGTTAAATAATATAGTCTAATAGTTGTCAGAATATAATGAAATAGATGTCACGGTACTGAAGGGGTTAAGCCTTTATGTACCGGCGACGTCTATTCATTAGTGTACGCTAGCTATATTTTGACGATTTTGTCCAGTTTAAGAAGGATCTGTGTTAGTAAAAAGGGTTAAGTGAGATAGTTCTAAGCCTGTTTATTGCTGGAGGCCCTTTTTAGACTGAACAAAATCGTTTATTCGTACCCAGAATACAGAAAAAAAAAAAACGTCGCCGGTGCGGAAGGGGTTAATATCTGAGTAGTCAAGATGGGGACTTGTTATTTACCGCCAGCTAAAAAAAAAAAAAAAAAAAATTATAAATAAATAAATCATGATAATACAAAATAATTAAACACAAACGAAAACGAATATAGTTAAACAATATATATGTATGTATGCATGTACTGTATGTATGTATGTATGTATGTAGTATGTGCTCTAGCACTTACCCCAGTTCTCTATTTTTTTTTATGGGGGTGGCCGACTCGAGACAGAGCCCGAATAGGCATATCAGAATAACAAAACAAAACATAAAATCACACACATCTATAACAAATATAAATAGTATAAATAATAATAATAAATAATATTAATATAATAATTATAAACATAAACACAAACGAATATAGGCCTAGTTGGTGTATTATAACAAGTCTTTTATACAAGTTTGCCTCTCTCTCTAAACGAGGAAACATTAAACAATTGCTTTGTCACGAAAAAAAAATCACGGTCGTTCCATTACATGCAAAAGAAGGATGTTGTTGCTTTTCATTACCGATATAAAAATATAGAGAAAAAATACAGTATAATACCTGATAAATCAATACTCTATTATCTATTTATAAGAATATATATAAATACAATAGAGTATCAATATGAAACTGTAACTTACATTAATTAAAATAATAAATAAATGCAATTGACCACTTGCGAGTTTCAGGCTATAAGGAAGTTGGAGCTTTAGCAGAATAATCAGCTAAATTACGGTCATAATACATTTATAAATACATAGGCCTAAAACCAAATACATCATATTTTTTATCCATTAGAAACACGCATTTATCTTAATATGATGTTTACGGCTCCAACTTCTTTATAGCCTGGAACTCGCAGTTAGTCAATTAGTAAAGTATCAATTTTAAACTTAAACTTAATCTTCATTGGAAATTCGTTTTTATACACCTTGAAAACTAATTAGGACGCCACTACGTTATTTGGTTTTCTATGTGGATGAGGAAGACAAAAAGGCAGAACTGCCTGTAACGAGTGCCTCCCCCAGTTGAAAGAGTGACAGGGCCAACATCAAGGAATGTTCGAGCCAAAATGCCTGGACACACGGATTTTGAAGCAATTTAAGTCATAGAATGAGGGGAAGATGGATTCAGGGAGAGAGTTCCAGAGCTCAGTTGTTGAATAGAAGAAGGTTTGGGAATATCGTTTCACTCTTGGATTGGAGAGTTGCACAGAATAGGGATGGGATTGTGTTGCAAGATGGGTGCTACATACTCTACGTAGAGGAGGTGGTATACACTGAGAGAGCTCTAAGGAGCATTGATTATTGTAATAGCGGTAGAATAGCGAGAGAGATGCAACACTGCGGCGAAGAGAGGTAGAGATTGCAAAGAAGTTTGGTGAATGTTGATACTGTGAAGGTCGCATCACTGCCTCCGTGCAACGCTTCTCGGTAAATTAACTGGGAAAGGGGAAGAGCTACTTTTAGGAGGTACAGTCACTCGTAATAATCATGGACTTCAATTTATTTTTCATCATTCAATTATTTATTTAGTTAAAATAGGACTTCAGAGGCTATCAACCCTTCTGGATTATTAAGCCAGCACACTGTAAGTCAAGAAAAACATCAGGACTGGAGCCCCTTTTCGAGAACTCCAGTCCCTTGGTTCAATTATGTGTAAGCTAATCTACGAATGTCAACTCGATTGATCCATAGAGTTTCAGATACTGTAGTTCTGCAATTATACTTTTTCATATTGTTATAGGAAACAGTATCTCTATATATTTCTTAATTCACCCCTTTTCAATTTATCCATTGCAAAATGATTCATACATTAACTTTAATGGCAAGCGAGAGAATGACCACGAGAGTGTACGAGAGTGAGGTGGAAGGACAGAGAGGGAGAGGTGGAAGGATGGAGTTAAGAAGTATATGAGTGAAGGCGGTGCTGGATGGGATGAAGGGCGTCAACTGACTGGGGACAAGGTGCATGGGGCCGTCTTGTTCGTGGTCACCCCTTCGGGGATCACGGGCGTCCGGCAATAGATAGATAGATAGAACTTTAACCCTTTGAGTGCGACGTGTCTTAGCTTATATTCTAGCTATATTTAAACGATATTATGCAGGTTTGAGAGGATCTGTGGTAGTGAATAGGGTTGTTTGAGATAGTTTGAAGCCATATTTTTGCTGGAGGTCCTTGTTAAGCTGAATAAAATAATTTAATATTTGCCAGAATATGATAAATAGGACGTCCCTGGCACTGAATGGGTTAATGATTCTATAAAGGACAAATAATATTCCGAGACTCTGGATAAACAAGTTGACTGTACGGTACATGTGTAGGATTTTGCATTAACCCACTTCAGAACGATGACGTAAATTGACATCATGTGATAATCATTAAACGATTTTTCTTAAGACTTATAATCTACCTCTAGGACACAAAGGGGTAAATACTATTTCTATAAACTCGCAAGTGGTCAATTCTTCAGCGTTCTGAATCTGTTATGGAAAGAGTTATTTTGTTTACATCCGAGAGAGAGAGAGAGAGAGAGAGAGAGAGAGAGAGAGAGAGAGAGAGAGAGAGAGAGAGAGAGAGAGAGAGAGAGAGAGAGAGAGAGAATTCGAATATCCTCTGATATAGCACTACTGAACAATAACCTCCTTTATTAGCAGCTATCCTCTGATAAAGCAGTACTGAACAATAACTTCCTTTATTAGCAGCTATGTAACCAATTAAGACTTAAACTAGGCATTAATTTATTGACTAAACAATCCAAATAACCAAATGAAAAGAGAGAGAGAGATTCTGAATAACCTCTGATATAGCAGTACTGTACTGCTACAGTACTGCTTAAATACCAGCAATATACATTAGCTGATTTTCCTAGCATATATTTAAAGACTATGAAATCCAAATATCCAAATATAAAGTAAGAACTAATGTGTGTGCGCGCGCGCGCGCGCCAATTCCCCTCCCTCCACACTTCTTTCACTTGTTTTCTCATCGTTTTCTATAGGGCAGACCAGTAAATATGGAGATTTAATATATATATATATATATATATATATATATATATATATATATATATATATATATATATATATATATATATATATATATATATATATATATATATATATGTGTGTGTGTGTGATGGATATATAACTTATAGGGAGGGAGGTATTTAGTTTTCCTGGACTGCCTTCTTCCTCATGTTTAGCCCCATTTGTTATGTGATTTTAAGACGTTTGCACCATTAGGTTGGTTATTTTAAGACCTTTCGCCCTATTTCTGTTTCAATATTATGAACCTTTCATGCCATGTACAGTAGGTGTCGTTTATTTCCTGGCGAGCGACAGCGAAAGAGGAACTGGCTTTCGGCCGAGACTTTTACTACCGAAAAATGTACAAATATATTTCGAAAGGGGCTCCTGTGTGTGTGTGTGTTTATCTTGATGTAGGTCAAGGACAGAAAGGAAAAACAATAATATATGAATAAATAAACAATCATCAAATAACTACCCCCCCCCCCCCCAACTTAATTTAACGTAACCCAACGTAATCTGACCTGACCTAACCAAGTACCTGCTTAACCCTCTCAGTACCGGTGACGTCCTTTCGTTATGTTCTGGCAACTATTCGATGATATTATTCAGCTTGGGAAGGACCTCTAGAAATTAAACGGCTACAGTCGATCTCGCTTACTCCTAATAGCTGTCACAGATCCTTCCTAAGCTGAATAACATCGTCTCATAGTTGCCAGAACATGATGACAAGGATGTCACCGGTACTGAACGGGTTAATAGGATATCAGTATAGCTTTCTAGGTTATTTACACTGCCTTGTTAATCACAGGTAGGCTCGGAATCGTGACCCCTAACCTCTGTAACTCAAAAAGGGCTAGAGCAAATAGGTTTCTAGGTTGGCTATACTCTACTCTGTTTAATATACAGTAGGTAGGCCAGAAATCGTGACTCCCAACCTCTGTAACTCAAATAGGGCTTGAGAAAATAGGCTGTGTATTTCAACATCTCCTCCCTGGTTGACTCTTCCATAATACACAAAGGGCTAACCTAAGAATGATAAAATTGAGGGCAAAACATGGCGTACTAGTTTGAGACTCTTTCACATTGGAGTCGGAAACTAGATCGAAGGTACATTATGTTGGGTACACTCAGATACCATAGTCTCTAGCACACTCATAATTTGTTGTTGTCGACTTCATCTATTTCTAATAATGGAAGTATATCTCTGGAAAGGAATATATGAATATAATTTTCTAAACATCAACTACACAACTACAATGGTATGTATTGAAAAGCAAGTTCAATCCAAAGATCAATCCAGATAGTTATATATTTGCATACAAAAACAATAACAAAACATGGGGGTCCACGAATTCTTAGAGTGGGCTAGAGACCGAGTGTACATGAATTCTTATGGAACTCATATTTTGAAGCTGCCAGACTACAATTGCCTGGAAAAATTGATGGACAAATCGCTCGTGTTACACCACCCTTAGTCAGCCAGTGTTCATGACCTTTCAGAGTCAATGGATCAATGGGGGGCACTGAAGGATTTTTTCTTTTATTTTATATATAATATATATATATACTGTATATATATATATATATAAATATATATATACCTGTATATATATAGCCTATATATTTTTTATTTTTATTTTTTTTTACCCATTTCTCCTTTTCACTTATAATTCTTTCTCCTTCCGCTTCCTTGTCTGGGAGTTCTGTTCCTTTCATGCGGTAAAGCTATTGTAACTTCTGTTTTTTTTTGTTTTTATATAGATGTTTTTTTTATTGCCTTTTTATCGCCTTCTGATGTTGCCTGTTATTGTATGTCTTTATACAGATTAAGTTTTTTATTTCTTGTTTCTAATGAACTTTGACACGTTTTTTGTCAACCCCTTTTATAATATATTTTTCCAGCTGATGGTAAATTGAATCCTTCAGCATCAGATTTCATAATTATTACTGGACAAATCTGATACTGCTGTGTCTGTGCGTCATAGTATTGCCAAGTTTTCATAATTAGCAACCTATTTTGCCGCAAAATCATGATAATAAAGTAGTAATCAGAATGGAGAGACGGCAATTTAGTATCAGCTGGAAAACAATGGAGTATAGTTAGTTAGTTAAAATAGGACTTCGGAGGCTATCAACCCTTCTGTATTATTAAGCCAGCACACTGTAAGTCAAGAATCACGTCAGGACTGGAGCCGCTTTTCGAGAACTCCAGTCCCTAACCCCTTTTCCACTGGCGACGTCCTTTTAACTTTACTCGGGCTACAATAAGACGATCTTATTCAGTTTAAACAGGGCATCCGGCAGTTAACTGGCTTCCAACTATCTCACTTAGCCATTTATACTACTACGGGTAATTCTTAAACTGCACATAATCGTCTAAATATAGCTAGAATAAAATATAGAAAACGTCGCCGGTACAGGAGTTAAAGTTAATTTAGTTGGTTTCTCCTTCCCTCCTATTTCTCTCTATCAAAGTTAATTTTGATGCAGTTTTACCCCCTCCTCCCCTCACTCCTTATAATCTTAGGCTCTGGTTCATTTGACAACCAGTATATATATATAATAAATAATACAGGATGTTTCGGATAACCACTTCGCAACTAATACTTTTTAATTATATTTTAAAGTACTGGTATATCGGAGGTCATTCGATTCCTTATTATTTTCGATTTACAAATGCACGAGATATCTCTATCTTTGTAACATATATACAGTATACAATCGGTAAACATTAAAGAGACCCCAGACAGCCTTTTTTTTTTTTTTTTTTTACCTTACCTTACCTTACCTTACCTTACCTTACCTTACCTTACCTTACCTTACCTTACCTTACTTTACCTTACCTTACCTTACCTAACAACAACAAATACCGGTACCTAGTCAAAAGGCTGTCCGGGGTCTCTTCAATGTTTACCATACAATCTTTATGACTCCTAAATCCTCTATCCAAAAACTCTCTATTCTCCTACTGTACTCTAGCAATCGTATCGTATAAATCATTCCTATAATTATAGGCTAGGCCTACTGTAGCCTATGTCATTATTTGAGAAAATTGGTTAAAATGGCTCCAAATCGATTTTTTTTTTTTATATTCCCCAGTTTCCTTCATATTTAATGTTTTGTGATATTAAGAATTGGTGCAATTTAGTTTTTTTATTTGCCTAACCTAACAACCTACCCTCGTATAATTTTAAAACGTAAACTAATCATGTTCATATTCCCAACCACGCTATGGTAGCCTAATGTTTAAAATTGCCCCAGTTTATAGTACCAGAAACTATATATATATATATATATATATATATATATATATATATATATACCAAAATCGAGTTGGAGCCATCGCTAGAATTATATCCGGAAATTAAATTATTTTTTATTTCACTATGTGGGTTAAATAATGTAACAACACCAACACCAAACACCAAACACCTGTCATTGAAATTAATGAAAGCATGTGATCCTCCCGGGATTCGAACCTGGGATACCACATACCGATCTTAAACACTTTAACTATTATAAGTGAAAGGCGGCCATCTTGAATCAGTGGATATATTGTTTTCACTTCTCTCTCTCTCTCTCTCTCTCTCTCTCTCTCTCTCTCTCTCTCTCTCTCTCTCTCTCTATATATATATCTCTCTCTCTCTCTCTCTCTCTCTCTATATATATATATATATATCATCACCAACCCCCCAATTAACTTACAAATAAACCTAATTAACGAAATCAATGGAACTAATGTCATGAGAGTTAATTGACTTAGTCATAACCCTTTTAATTCCCACATATTCTTCGTAAACTGTAGGAAATCGTCTAATGATAGCCAGAATAAACTGGTCAAATGCGGCATAATCTTCAAAGGGTACTAGGCTATGTCTTGATGGTGTAATGGGTAGTGTTTATAATCGGTGTTTGGTAACCCAGATTCGAAACCCGACGGATCACAAGCTTTCATTATTTCATTGGCAGGATTGAGTGAAATCAATAAAATTAGATTATATAAAAAATAAAAACAAATAAATAAATAAAACAATACTAACTTGACATTGAGGTTTACTAACTAGGACACATTTACAGAGTCTTAAGGGGAGTTGTGTCGTTTTTCTGGTCCCCCTTCTTCCTCAGGTTTAGCCCCTTTTGTTTTGTGATCATAAGACGTTCGCCCTATTAGTTTGGCTATTCTAAAACTTTTAACCCCATTTCTCTGTCAATATTAGGACCTTTCGTGCCATTTAGATGTCGATTTTTTTCTTGGCGAGCGATAGCAAGCCTGAATTTTTAGGAGGAACCGAAATAAATGTATAAATTATTATGTTCCATCACACAACCAACTCTACTCCTAAAATCGATTAATTAAATATTACAAACACATGTGGCAGTCCGTGGATTCGAACCCAGGACGCTCACACCGAAAATCACACCTTATGCATCACGCCACGAAGACAGTTAAATAAATGTATAAACCGACCAAAATATATCCCCTATCCCCTAAAGGTAGTGGAACTTTTCGAATATTATAATTTAGTCTTAGATGCCATCAAAGACTATGCCTCAATGACATTCAACCAGTAAGGAGGAAGTACAGTATGTTATCACGTAACTCATAAAGGGGAGGCAGACCGTTTGTTTGGTCTATTTATTAATGTATTCATATATATTTTTAGTTTCCTCCCTAGACCTCCATCAAGCTTAAAAAAACACCCTCTAGACCCCCCTTCAAGATAAATATGTAAATTTTTCGGTAAAAAAATTCCCGGCCGAAGGCCGGTTCCTCTTAAAATTGCAGGCTCGCTATCGCTCGCCAGGAAATAATCGACACTTAAGTAGCACGAAAGGTCTTAAAATTGACAACGAGATGGGGCGAAAGGTGTTATAATCGCCAAACCAATGGGCCGAACGTCTTATAATCTCAAAACTAGTGGGGCTTAACATTAGGGAGAAGGGGGTCCAGAAAAACGGCCTGCCTCTTCTTAACCCCTTCTGTACCGGCAACGTATTTTTAACTTTAATCTGGCTACTATTAGATAGTATTATTCAGCCCATAAAGGGCCTTCAGCAATTAACCCTCTCCTACATACGACGCGATGTTGAGCCTATTAGGGATACTTTAAAGCCTTTGTTACCATCAGGGGTATTTAGAAACCTTTAGTTTAGTTACTTCAACCTCTGCAGTTGTCTTTGAGTTAGCTGTGGGCAGAAAACAAATTTTGGAGAGGTAATTATATGAGTGAGAGAACTCTATTTCTTTTTGCTAATCTGGCAACCTCTGCGTCATATGAGTCTGAAAGGGTTAACAGGCTTCCAACTTTCTCGCTTAACTCTTTTTACTACCGTACCACAGATCCTTCGTAACTGCACAACACCCTCTAAATACTGTATAGCTATAATGAAAACAATGCCAACTAAAAAGACGTGGCCGGTACATAAGGAGTTAAGGTCATCTATCTAGGAGCCTAGCGTTTGACCTCTTACATAAGGAGTTAAGGTCATCTATCTAGGAGCCTAGCGTTTGACCTCTTACACTTTCACTTGTTGGGCAATTTGTGCATGTATTCATTATTTTCCTAGTTTCCTCCCTAGACCTCCATCAAATTAAAAAAAAAACAAAAAAAACATTAGATCCCCCTTCCAGTTAAAGATTGATGGAGGTCTAGGGAGGAAACTAAAAAACAAATAAAAATATATATATATACTGTATATATAAAGATACATAAATGATCAAATAAATAAGCCCATTCCCCCTTCAGTAACTGGGTGAGTGGCCTCTCGAAGACATACAATTACAGTATATAAACCTGGATAAAGGTACAAGACAGTGGGTTTTCCTGGTCAAAAACTGCCCGACCTCCATCAGTAAAGTTGAGGGGGTAGTGGTCGTGTTTTGGGGCTATTAATTAATTTATTAATATTTGTTTACTTTCTTCCCTAGACCTCCATCAAGCTTAAATAAAACACCTGCCCAAGACCCTCCTTCAAGATAAATTTGTACATTTTTCGATAGAAAATGTCCTGGCCGAAGGCTGATTCCTCTTAAATTACAGGATCATAATAGCTCGCCAGGAAAAAGTCGACACCTAAATGACACGAAAAGTCTTAATAGTGACAAATAAATGGGGCGAAAGATTTTAAAATCGCCAAACTAATGGAAGGAACGTCTTAGAATCCCAACACTAATATGCTAAACACGAGGGAGAAGGAGGTCCATAAAAGCGAGTAGTACCTCCTTTATTTATACGTTGGTACTATAGGCTATACAGACTTGTCACAAGAAACTAGAGTTCTCGAAAAAGAGGCTCCAGTCCTGACGTTATTCTTGACTTTAAAGGGGTAATACTCGCTTTTTCTGGACCCCCTTCTCCCTCATGTTTAGCCTAGGCCTGTTAGTTTTGAGGTTTTAAGACGTTCGGTCCGTTAGTTTAGCGATTTTGAGATCTTTCGCCTAAATTTTTATCAATATTAAGACCTTTCGTGGCCTTTAGGTGTCGAGTATTTCCTGGCGACCGACAGCGAGCCTCTAATTTTAGAAGGAACCGGCCTTCGGCTGGGACATTTTTCTACCGAAAAATTTACAAATATATCTTGAAAGGGGGTTTAGGGGGGTTTCTGAGCTTGACGGAGGTCTAGCGAGGAAGCTGAACAATAAACAAATAAATAAATATAGAGAACAAACACCAAGCACTACCCCCTTAATTGGGCTGGCTTAATCCTTTCTGTACCAGCGACGTCTGTTACATAATGTTTTAGCTACATTTAGATAATTTTATGCAGTTTACATTTTTCTACCGAAAAATGTAGGCCTACAAATATATCTTGAAGGGGGATCATGTTTTTTTTTTTTTTTTTAAAGTTTGATGGAGGTCTAGGGAGGAAACTAAGACAATAATGGATAAATGAAAAACAAATCGGCCAAAAAATGAACCAACTCCCCTTAAACTGCATAAAATCGTCTATTTGTGGGTCCAATACATCCCCTGCTAATATAAAGGGCTCATTTGACGCTGGGTTTAATCTAGTTGTACGTGTTTTTGACTAGGTGAATGTGGATTGTCTAGCCTAATTTTTTACCAGAAAACGTTTTTCTCAGTCTTTCTTCTATTCAACTGCTGATCTCTGGAACTCTCTCCCAGAATCAGTCTTTCCCTCTTCCTATGACTTAAATTGCTTCGAATTTCGTGTGTCCAGGCATTTTGGCTATAACGTCCCTTGATTTTGGCCCTTATACCTTTTGATACCTTTTGATGTGTTCGCCACTCTTCTAGCAGCACCAAGGAGCGCGACGCCCCTCGTTATGGGTGGTGATTTGGTGCAGTAGACTGTTTGAAGCGACAGCTCGCTCCCTTGCGAGGATGGGCTCGTCTGGCACTTTTTGAAGTTCGACATCTAGGGCTCTCTTGAAGTTGTCTAACGAGATGTCTCTCATATTTCTTACTCGCCGTGGGAGTTTGTTGAAGAGACGTGGGCCTCTGTGTGATAACCAGCCCTCTCGCAGAGGCACAGGGCCTTGGGTGGGGCTTTAGTTTCCTGGGCGTTTCCGCACCCTCCTCAGCTCCCCGCCTTGGAGTGGCTTCGGTCACCTGGGCTTTATCAGTGGTAAGCAGGGGGGGGGGGGGGGCGCTCAGTTATGGCCTTGGCCTTGCTTGGGATCTTGGGGCTGCTCGGCCAGATAGCCTGAGGAAAAACAACAAACTCTTAAGACTTGGCTATATAATATAATTTAGTACTCCCTTCAATCGATGTATTACACTTGTACTTATTAAATTCAATATATATTATTACTCCCTTCAATCGAGGTATTACACTTGTACTTATTAAACTTAACATAGCTTGAAGTGTACACGAATGTCATCGCTAAGACACAAAATCCAGTTATGATGTTAGAGCAAATCGTCAAATTTTAGCTATTATTTGACTAAAACACTGTGACCCAGATACATCCACCACTAAAAACCTCATGAAAGTTGTATACGGTAAGGATTAACTTGAGTGAGCGTCCTAGACCTCTTGAAATAGACACACTATTCGATTAATTAAATGTCTTTGAACTGTTATGGAGGTTACAGATCTTTCGTTCTTATGTTGAAAGAATTCCAGCAAACCAAACGCAATATAACCCCTCCATCCCCCCCCCCCCTCTCTCTCTCTCTCATGCACAATCAATCTATTAGTAACCGTATTAAGGGCAACCGAACAACACAATACCCCCTCCCCCCCATTCCACACACACACACACACACACACACACACACACACACACACACACACACTCTCTCTCTCTCTCTCTCATGCACAATCAATCTATTAGTAAACAGTGGGTAAACGAACACATCACAATACAAAAACCCTTGCCGCCTACGACCATAATTTACAATCTACAAATGTTTAAATCCAGTTGTTACAAACATTTTATGAATGGAGGATGCCTTTAGGCACATGGACCTTTTTGTTTTATCTGTGTTTTTTCTTCCTCCGTTCATTGTCTCAAAAAAAAAAAAAAAAAAATGCGTAAGGTCGGGTTCAGAAGACAAGCGGTCTGGATTGTCGACTCTCTCTCCTCTCCAAGATATAAGTATAGTCTAAAAATAACTAGTTCTAATGCATTCCATTGTCTTCTTCTTCTTTTGATGGTGCCTGTGTGTTCTCTAGTGCATGTAGGAGAGAGAGAGAGAGAGAGAGAGAGAGAGAGAGAGAGAGAGAGAGAGAGAGAGAGAGAGAGAGAGAGAGAGAGAGATAATAGATCAGAACACGGGGTCAAGAGGCGTAGGTACATCTAATGAAAGTAAAATTGAACAAAACACGTTCCACAAATATTGGTTAAACACTGATATTTGGAAAAGAAGTAGTAGTAGAATGGATACTTAACAAAGCCACTCAATCAGCTTTCTCTCTCTCTCTCTCTCCAACACCCCTTCTCCCTTATAACACACACAACAAAGCCACTCCAAAAGCTTCCTCTCTCTCCAACACCCCTTCTCCCCTCTCAACACTCTTAGAAAAGTAGATAAGAGGTGCCGTTGTAAAGTGTTATCCCTAAAACCCAAGGTTTTTCGACCAAAATATTTTCGATTCTGGGCGAATGGCTGGGCGAAGGTTTTTCGACCAAAATATTTTCGATTCTGGGCGAATGGCTGGGCGAAAATGAAATCTACGACCATGTCTAGAAACAGCTCGGCGAGAAAAAACGAATGGCACCAGTTATAATTCTCTAGGACTTATAGTTTGGGCTACAGAGGACCTTTAAAGTCCAAAAAAACGGTCCCCTGGAAGGAGGGCCAAAGTAAAAATCGAAATCCTAAACTAATGGTCCAATTTTAATTATGTTTGCGCCATTCGATTCAGCTTGCCAAAGTGTACTGCTGGCATAAATTTAAACAAAATCCGTACATAAATAAGTCGTCTATGGAGTTTTTAAACTTTAAAATAGGTCTATTGGGCCTAAATATTGGTCAAAATTTAAAAAATAATTACAACATTGAAACCGCAACGGCGAGACGAATCCAAATATGTAATAATATTGACAAGACAAAATTCGACCAAAATCACCGATTTGCCAAGGTTTTTCGACCAAAATATTTTCGATTCTGGGCGAATGGCTGGGCGAAAATGAAATCTACGACCATGTCTAGAAGCATATCGGCGAGAAAAAACGAATGGCACCAGTTAGAACTCTCTAGGACTTATAGTTTGGGCTACAGAGGTATTTTAAAGTCCAAAAAACGGTCCCCTGGGCCCTCCAGGAAGGCAAAGTCAAAATCGAAATCCTAAACTAATGGTCCGATTTTAATTATGTTTACGCCATTCGATTCAGCTTGCCAAAGTGTATTGCTGGCATAAATTTAAACAAAATCCGTACATAAATAACTCGTCTATGGAGTGTTTAAACTTTAAAATGGGCCTATTGGGCCTAAAAATTGGTCAAAATTAAAAAAATAAATACACCATTGAAACAGCAACGGCGAGACGAATCCAAATATCTGAATAAATAAAGGTCAATGTTTGTCAGTTACCCGACCTTTGTTACTAAACTCCTCCCACAGTTTTGGTGCCAGGTGGGAGTGTGGGATACCGTTGGAAAGCCCAGGCTTTGGAGATGGTTTTAGGCAAGTTTCGTGGAAATCAGAGACACTTTTGTTTAATAAAATTTTCGGCGGAACTTATGTAGTATACGGGAGCGAAAAAAATGCGAAAAAAATGGCCGTTTGGGACAGAAGGAGGCCTCCGATCGAAAAGGTGTATGGAACGAAAGTTGTTCGCAGCCCCCCAAAATGGGGGTACGGATGAGGTCAGATCCAAAATCGGAGGTTATTTAGCGGCCGAAATCGAGGTCGCCGTTTAATGAGGCACAGCGGCCGGCCGGTGATTTTTTTTCTTTTTTTCTATATTCCACCTACTCCCTCTCGGACATAGGCTGAGAGCCTGTACATTTCACCGCTCAACACGGTGAAGCCCGTGAGGTCTTGTTCCAGTCTGGGGAGTGAGACGAAGCAGCTCCATCTCTGAAGCGGCCGGTTGCTTCGCTCAAGTGCTTCACCGTCTCACCCTCCAGACTCAGACCCTCACTCTCAGAACGCCACCTATTGAGCAGTGAACTCACTAGGCATTGTCCCCCTGTAACATATTTTGAATATGGGAATATTCATACAGTGTTATTTAATCAGGGAACAATGAGGGTATTTTTTTTTGGCATTTCGGTGGGCTTTGTGGTAATGCACTGATACTAGGTACAGCACAAATTCAATCTCAATAATATCTTCCCATTGACATATCGGGATTTGAACCCGGGTCCATTGGATTACCAATCCAGTGGCATGACCACTCCACCACACCTACCCTATGGTAGTAGTAGTATTGTGATGATTGTGGTAGTAGTGATTGATGATGGTGATTATGGTAGTAGTAGTGGTGGTAGTAGTGATGGTGATTATGGTGATTACCCGGGCAACGCCGGGTACCCCTGCTATTGTAATAATATTGACAAGTCAAAATTCGACCAAAATCACCGATTTGCCTGGGCTTAAACCCAAGGTTTTTCGACCAAAATATTTTCGATTCTGGGCGAATGGCAGCTTCCTCTCTCTCCAGCACCCCTTCGCCCCTCTCAACACTTCGAAAAGTAAATATGAGGAGCCAATGTGAAGGTAATTCCTCAATACCTTCACCAATAACATACAACAAAGCCACTCCAACAGCTTCCCCTCTATCTCTCTCCAACACCCCTTCTCCCCTCTCAACACTTCAAAAAGTAGATAAGAGGTGCAGTTGTAAAGGCTTCTTCCGCAATACCTTCACCTGACCTGACCTGGTAACAATTCTGCTAAATATCAATATCTACAGTTCCAATGTTCTTACAGCCAGAAACTTGAAAATGACTTGCTCTGGACAAAGGTCAAGTTAGAAATTGACCTTTTACGCATCAATAATTAGACTCGAGCACGTTTTTATATTTATATGAGAGGTCATTTCCCCCCAATGGTGAGGTTGATTCAAAGGTCAATGTTCAAACTATAGACCTTTTATATATAGTATAATTGTTATTAATTGCACTCCTAAAATAAAAACCAAAAACTCCTCCCAATTGAAATTTAATGAAAGCATGTGTCGATGACCGGGGAAGTGCTGGAGGGACTTTTTTTTTTTTTGTTTTTTTTTTTTTTCTATATTCCAACTACTCCCTCTCGGGCATAGGCTGAGAGCCTGTACATTCCACCGCTCAACACGGTGAAGCCCGTGAGGTCTTGTTCCAGCCTGGGGAGTGAGACATGTGAAGCATCCATCATGGCTCAAAGCAGCTCCATCTCTGAAGCGGCTGGTTGCTTCGCTCAAGTGCTTCACCGTCTCACCCTCCAGGCTCAGACCCTCACTCTCAGAACGCCACCTATTGAGCAGTGAACTCACTAGGCATTGTCCCCCTGTAACATATTTTGAATATGGGAATATTCATACAGTGTTATTTAATTAGGGAACAATGAGGGTATTTTTTTGGCATTTCGGTGGGCTTTGTGGTAATGCACTGATACTAGGTACAGCACAAATTCAATCCCAATAATATCTTCCCATTGACATATCGGGATTTGAACCCGGGTCCATTGGATTACCAATCCAGTGGCATGACCACTCCACCACACCTCCCCTGGTGACCCTGGTCTCTGGGTCTTCTTCTGGATGACCTAGATGTGTGTGAATTTGTATTGTGTGTTTGTGTGTTCATTGTTTTCTGTTGTGATGTCCCTATTCTGGCTCTGTCCTGAGTCGGCCAACCCCCCCCCCCCCCTTCAAAAAAAAAAGAAAAAAAGGGAAAAATGGGGATGGGCCTGAGTATATAGATAGCCTAGATAGATAAATATAGATGTGTCGCGAGCCATGGCCTAGTCAGTAGAGCATCGGCTGCTGATCAAAGGGTCGGTGGATCAAGCCATCACTTTCAAAATGTTATTGGTAGATGTCAAACCTAGCGATTCGTGACAAACGCCTAAATTTCATGGCCACCCCTTCTCGGGAATTGCGACTTCTGGTAAAAAATAACAAATAAATCTGTATGTATCTACTCAGGCCCTTTCCCCACTTTTCCTTTTACTTTTCTTTTTTTCTGGGGGTGGCCGACTCAAGACATAGCCCGAACAGGGAAAACACAACAGAAAACAATGAACACACAAAAACAAATTACAAACTCACACACATCCAGGCCAATAATACAACAAACATAAATACAAAATACAATAAAATATAATACAATAAAATACAAATCTCGGTAAATTTTTTAGTACACAGACTAAGAATTATAAGTCACAATAAATAGACTATATTTTCATATATTACCATAGAATAGTCCCGAATATTGCCAGAACAAAAATGCTGACCGAAATAGCTAAGCAAATTCGAGAATGTTCGCACTATTTTCCCTAAAACTTGCGCCACCTCTGTATTTGCTAAAACTCCCATTAAAGAGTTTCTGCACGAGAGCATTAATGTATTCTGGCTAACATACTCCGGTAATTAAGAACAAGGGCGAGTTGCAACATTGTGAGGCTTTTTCATATACATGACGATAAGTTATGTACTATATTTGTATCTTAAAATTGTAATATTATTGTATTGTCCTCCATACTTTATATGTCTGAACTTATTAAATACATTATTATTATTCATGTACAGTTGACTACATGAATGTCTTTACACTCCGTGATTTAATTCATGAATGAAAACTACTAGAGTAATCGAGCTATTATTTCTACCATTTGGAAAGGGTCAGCCAGGGAATAGGTATGGAAATATATAGCCCTAGCCCTTTTTGAGTGTCAGTTTAACTTTAGAACTTGATTTCTCCCCCTGTAAACAATGTTTTCCGTGTTTAATAGCCACTGTATAAACCTTAAGAATCTTGCAATTCATATCCTTGCTCTCAATTATGAAATTAATGTTTTTGTTTTACCTTCAAACATTTATACACACCCTTGTAGACCATGTTTTCCGTGTTTAATGGCACACTGACACATTTTAAACACAGTTTCCATCCAAACCTGTCTGCATATTCCCCTTCAGTTTGGTTTCTTCATTTGCAATCCCGTTTGTTATGTATTATTTTAGTTATCCCTTACGAAGACTTACTAATTCACATTATTATGTGTGTACTGCATAATAATCTTGGCGCCTTTTTACCTTTGATTCTGGCTAAAATTAAATGTCTTTATGCAGTTTAAGAAGGACCTACGCTATTTAGAGGGTTTATTGAGATAGTATTTAGCCTAACCATTCTCTACTTTTTTTGTCTATGAGAGTGGGGGAGACAAAATGCAGAATTGCCTGTAGCGAGTGCCTCCCCCAGAGTTGAAAGAGTGACAAGGCCAAATTCAAAGGACGTTCGAGCCAAAATGCCTGGGCACACGAATTTGAAGCAATTTAAAGGCCCACTGGCACCAACCAAGTGACTTTCCATAATAGTTATAATTGCATACATAGAGCTCTTATTTCATAGTGTTGTACACTTTTTCAGTTCCTATAATGATATAAAAATTGAAAATAAAATAAAATCTGGAAGTCTTTGGCATGCATTTTGTGACGTCATGGGGGGAGTGATTTACACATCTTAGTGACTGACAACACATGAGAGAGTGTGCATGTTCATCATTTTCGGTCCCTGGACTTCATTGAAAGTAATATTAAACCTCGAATGCCTTTACATATGTTGTTAACCACAATTAGTGAATATCAAAGACTAATTACATGCTGCTTTGTTTACATTCCAGAGTGTGAGTCATCCCATCACTCCCCCCGTGACGTCACGAGACCGCCAAATGTTGACATAACAGTTGCTTAGTGGCAATAATTAAGTTATTTTTTATGTGTCAATGCGGTTATTTACAGATTAGCTTAGACTTAGTAAATAGTTAATTTGATCATATGCCTTCTATTTATCAAGAAAAAATAACATGTTTTCTTTGGTGTCAGTGGGCCTTTAAGTCCTAGGAAGAGGGAAAGACTGATTCTGGGAGAGAGTTCCAGAGCTCAGCTGTTGAATAGAAGAAAGACAGAGTAACGTTTCACTCTTGGGTTGGAGAGTTGTACAGAGTAGGGGTGGGATTGTATTGCAAGACGGGTACCTACGTAGAGGTGGTGGTATACACTGGGAGAGCCCACCCACGGCTCGAAGCAGCCCCATCTCTGGAGCTTCCTCGCTCCAGTGCTTAACTGTCTCACCCCCTAGCTCGGATCCTCACTCTCAGAACACTACCTATTGAACAATGAATTCACTAGGCATTGCTCCCCTGTAGCATATTTTTAATATGGGAATATTCATACAGTGCTATTTAATCAGGGAACAATGAGGGTATTTTGTTGGCGTTTTGGTGGGCTTTGTGGTACTGCACTGATACTAGGTACAGCACAAATTCCATCCCAATAATATCTTCCCATTGATCCATCGTGATGTATCTATGTTACTTAGTTAAAATAGTATTTCAGAGGCTACCGACCCTTCTGGATTATTAATTAAGCCAGTACACTGTAAGTCAAGAATAACGTCAGGACTGGAGCCCCTTTTCGGGAACCCAAATCCCTTGTATCAATGTAAATCTATGAAAACCTATGTAGGCTACAGTTCGCCACATTATACACAGTTTCTTTTCAACTGAATGTAAATTGCAAAGTTCCCATCAAGATTTCTAAGTTATTTTAAAGATTTTGTAGTGAAATATGGTGCTAATTATCTAAACTTGGTCTTAATATGATGCAGAGACATAGTGGTTATATATTTGTCCATTAAGTATCCAGAAATTAGCTGCTAAGGGATTCGATTTACAGTCAGATGAAATGAAACCGAGTATAAGTTGCCATGAATATATTGTATGGAAGGAAACAAGGTGTTGTTGACTTACAAGAAAAATGTGCTAGAAACTCGTTAATTGGTCCTTATATTGTACTATTGCTTAATCAAATACGCTCCATGTCTGTTGCTGTATCTGCTTTCTGTGTCTTCTGACGGTATCGTTCTCTCTCTCTCTCTCTCTCTCTCTCTCGTGTATAACCCAACCAACTCCTTTGTTTAATCTTCCGAGTACTTTCACTTGTCGTTTTCTGTTCTCACTAATTCTTTAATGCCCCCCTGCGACATATCTGTTTGCCTGTCCTTCTCCATGACTGTTACTGTCTCTCCGTTTTCTTTATCTAATATTATTGCACGTTTCTCTGCCACCCCCCCCCCCCCTCTCTCTCTCTCTCTCTCTCTCATTTTAAAATTATGGGCTGGGTTTGAAAACTTTCAATCTCAAAAGTGAAGCTTCGTTAAAACTAGTATAGCCACACACACACACACACTCATAAGCAGACTTACAACTATTATAAGATTTTGATACGCTACCTCTAACCATGAATATTATGCTTGCTCTCTATCTTTCTTCTTCTTTTCTATCCTTTCCTTCAACTTTCCCTTCTATCGGATATGCCATCTCTATTAGAATTAAGTCCTGACCACCTCGTTTGGATCGTAAGGTCTGTGTGTCAGTGTGTCTATGTAAATATCTTTCACTGACCTAATATAACATTATTACATCAGCATATAATTGTGGGCATTCCCTGTCTGCCTGTCGGGGCACTTTACTGACCAAAGATTTTTGGTATATTGAAGTTCACAACAAATTATGGTAGGCTACGTCTCTCTTTCTCTCCCTCTCTCCGATTTCTTTGTTTCTATCTCTTTCAAAACCATCATTGAAATAATGCGTTAACAAATTATGGTTCGTGTCTTTACCTTCTCTCTCTCAACAGCAGAGACTCAGATGACTCAACACTCCACAGTTCCTTCACATTTACCAATTCTTTCACCCAACCCGATCTTATAAATTCAAAAATAAACACTGCAATTTCTCTGAACCAGGACCTTTCTAAAATTAATTAATGGGGACAAGAGAATCTAGTTTCCTTTAATGCACAGAAAACCAAGTATATTCAATTTTCTAACCGACAGAATCTCACTGACTCCCATATATTTTTTAATGATGTAAATATTCCCACTTCCCCTAGTATTGACATTCTCGGTGTAACATTAACTACTAACTTGAGCTGGACACATTATGTTAGAAGCATTGCTAAGAATGCCTCTAAAAAACTGGGACTCTTGTACAGAGTTCGAGAATTCTTCACTGACGAGCAGTTGGCCGTAATATATAAAAGTCATGTGCGTTCTCAGATGGATTACTGTTCACCTCTGTGGGGTGGAAGTGGAGTGGTTGCATTGAGGCAGTTGGACAAAATTCAAAATAAAGCTATTAGATTAATCAATAACCCTGCAATCACACAGGACCTTCCTACATTATCCATACGAAGAAACGTTGCATCCCTTGCATTATTCTACAGATATTTTCACAGCAATTGTTCCGAGGAACTTGCTTCAAGAGGAACTTGCTTCAATTGTGCCGCCTCTCCACATCTTTCCCCGTAGAACTAGGGCAGCTGAGAGCGCCCATGAATTTACACTTTCTCCTCCACAATGCAGAACTTCTGCTTATCAGAATTCATTTATCCCCAGAGCTACTACTCTTTGGAATTCACTTCCCTCGAATTGCTTTCCACAAACTTACAATCTACAAATGTTTAAATCCAGTTGTTACAAACATTTTATGAATGGAGGATGCCTTTAGGCACATGGACCTTTTTGTTTTATCTGTGTTTTTCCTTCCTCCGTTCATTGTCTCAAAAAAAAAAAAAAAAAAAAAAAAAAAATTGTTTATTGAAATATTACGTTAACATTATGGTTCGTGTCCTCATCCCCCTCCCTCTTTTATCTATCTATCTATCGATGCATCTATCTATCTATACATCTATCTATCTATCTATCTATCTATCCATCCATCCATCTATTGCCAGACGCCCTAATCCCTGATGGGGTGGCCACGAACAAACCCCCGACAACACCTGTCCTTCCTCCCAGCCCATCCACCTCTCCCCCCTACATCTCTCCACTCCATCCCTCCACCTCATTCTCGATATATAAACTAAAAGATTAACCTCTTCTGTACCGGCGAAGTCTGTTAAGCTTTATTCGGGCTGCTATTAGACGATTACATTCAGCTTAAATAGGGCCTCCAGCAATTAACAGGCTTCCAACTATCGCACTTTACCTTTTTCATTCCCACAGATCCTTCTTAAGCTGCATATAATAATCTAAATATAGCCAAAATATAATATAAAATAAATCGCTGGTACAGAAGGGGTTAAAATGCAACGTTAACGCCTTGCCTTCACCACCATTACGTATTTTCATCATATTCTGCTACCATTAGATGATTAGAATTAAATATATATAAAAATAAAAATAGGAAAAGTGGGGATTGGGCCTGATCATATAGATAGATAGATAGATAGATAGATAGATAGATAGATAGATTATTATTATTATTATTGTTATTATTATTATTTTTTTTTTTTGCCAGACACATTGTAATTCCCGAGAAGGGGTGGCCATGCACATTAGGCGCTTGTCACGAATCGCAGGTTTAAGGTGCCCGGGCTTGACATCTACCAGTAACATTTTGACAGTGCGGGCTCGATCCGCTGACCCTTTGATCAGCAGCCGACGCTCTACTGATTATGCCACAGCTCACGACTGTTAAATAAGATACTACACTCTAAATTCAATTATGCTATTTATACGCACATACATAATATCTCAGAGAGGAACATAACTTATTAAGGAAACTGTACATTCTATAGTCTATTCGTCTTAACTGTCTTGATAGCGCAATGGTTAGTGAGCGGAATTTCGGTGCCAGTATCCTAGGTTCGAATCCTTGGAGTACCACATGTATTCATTAGTTTCATTAATTTTATTCATTAGGTTTATTTGTCAGTTAATTGGTGGGTTGGTGATATACATTCATATAGTGGAAAATGGAATGCCATAGGAAATAGGTTCTAGAATTGTTAATAATTAAGTACTAATAATATAATTAATAAATGTATGGCAAGTACACTGTCGATATAAAGTTTTTACCTTAGAGTCCTAAAGTAATGGTCCGATTTGAATTTTGTTTTTGCCATTGGATTCAGCGGGTGAAAGTGTACTAGCGGTAGAAAATTGAGCAAAATCCATACATCAATAACCCGTTTATGGGTGATTTAGAAGTTTGCATATGGTCTTAAAAAAAAAAAAAATAAAACAAAATATATACTGTATATATATATATATATACCGTTGGAATCGCAACGACGAGAGGGATCCATATATACCCTTGAAAACTCATAAAAATCAAAATATAAAATAGGTATAATGGGCCTAAAAATGGTCTAAATTATTAAACAAAATATACCGTTGGAATCGCAACGACGAGAGGATCCATATATACCCTTGAAAATACACAATTCGAACATGACCTGCCAAGGTACTACGCTTCGGGTGAAAGTGTACTAGTGGTAGAAAATTGAGCAACATCCATACATAAATAACCCGTCTATGGGCGATTTAAAAGTGTTCATATGGTCTAAAAAAAAAATAAAAAAAAAAAAATATATATATATATATATATATATATATATATATATATATATACTGTATAAACAGTTGGAATCGCAACGACGAGAGGAATCCATATATACCGTATACCCATGAGAGCTCAAAATAAAAAAATAGATACAATGAGGCGGGATGGGCCTGGTAAATATTTAGACTATCTCATTACTCAGATACTACAAAAATATATAATAAATGTATGATAACAGTCATTGTAATTTGTTAATATATTAAAATGTACTGAGAAGCTACAGATCTCTTACTCAAAAAAAAAAAAAAAAGAGCACATGTCCGCAATGCCTCTTCACTCACATGGCCGTTAACTAGAGAAAGAATATATTAATTTGTGTACTTCGAATTACCAATAAATAGTGATACAAAAAAATTACAACTTTTGCAATATTCGCGTAACTTTCAATGTATTTTTTTTATTATATATAACATCGTACTGAGCAATCCAAAGTACAACACTATGACCTTGCTTATCATTACACCATTATACAATATTGATTTGCGTAAAAGCACATTCATATCAATGTAAAATGATAAGAATATGCTTAGAAAATTAGATAGAATATAAACACCATATGAGGAGAAGCACATTACTGACAATGTTTTGCATATACTGTAGCTTCATCAGACAAAGGATGAAACTTTATGCGAAACATTGCCAATTAAGTGTTCCTCCTCATATGGTGTAGGCCTATATATTCAATGTCCCTGTTCAGGTTCCGTCTCGAGTCAGCCACCCCCAGCTATGGAGTCTGTGTCTATATAGGCTACATCCAATAAATACATACATACAAGATCGTTGGTGCCATTTAGAAGTCCATGTTTTCCTGGCGAGAGATAGAGAGCCTGCAATTTAGGAGGGACAGGCCTTCGGCCGGTGCCTTTTTCTACCGAAAAATGGACAAATATAACTTGAAGGGATCATGGGGACATCTCTTAATGTAGATGGAAGTCTTGGGAGGAAACTAAAGAAAATAATCACTAAATAAGTTAAATGAACAAATAAAAATAAACCTATCATTAAACCCCTTCAGAACGCGGGCGATACTTCAATATATTCCGGTTAACTCAATTATTATGTTCCTTACAACAACCAACCATACTCCTAAAATCGATTAATGAAATTTACAAACACATGTGGCAGTCCGTGGACTCGAACCCAGGATGCTCACACCGAAAATCAACACCTTATACATCGCACCACGAAGACAGTTAAAGGTTGGTGGACACTGCCTACGATTTATTATGCAACTTCGAATCCTGCATATCAATCTAAGCATGTACACACATCCCAACTGGAACTCACGTAGGCTATGCATATGTGAATGGAAAGAGCAATTAATGGGGCCTTAACCACTTAGGGAAGTCCTCTCGATAAATTACTCCGGAACCAATATCAATTATTATGTTCCTTACAACAACCAACCATACTCCTAAAATCGATTAATGAAATTTACAAACACATGTGGCAGTCCGTGGACTCGAACCCAGGATGCTCACACCGAAAATCAACACCTTATACATCGCACCACGAAGACAGTTAAAGGTTGGTGGACACTGCCTACGATTTATTATGCAACTTCGAATCCTGCATATCAATCTAAGCATGTACCCACTTAGAAAAGACCTTTAAATACAAATGCTGCGGGGCCTTTATAATTCACATTGGTACAGCAATAAATATGGACCAAACAGCCCACTGCCGAGTGACTCCATATGACCTTGTATCAAGACTCAAGTCTTTCATAAATAATAGAAATGTATCGCAAACTTAAAACCTGGTTACTGAAGTCCAAAATTTTGTTTAATATATTTATGTCTACTGATGCATTACTGATACTATACTGACAAATGTTCATAAGCACATACAATAGTCAAAGGTTCCACAAAAACATTACTGAATATTGACTTTACTTTGAATTTAATCACCCAAAACATTACCTTTCAATAACAACATTAATATAATTATTAATATGAATGTTCATGAACTGTATCTTATTGGATTAATCTATTTTATTAATTTCACTCCAACAACAAACACCTACCAACGTAATTAATGAAAGCATGTGATCCAACGGGAATCGAACCTGAGTTACCACACACACAATTCAAAAATTCTAACAATTACACCATCAAGACAGTTCGATTAAATTTATCTGATGTTTACTCACATTAATTTAGAATGGATAGGCCTATAATTTACAAATATATAAACACAAACCTATAATAAAGTTAAGTTAAAGTTAAGGACAGGTAGGGAGGTATAATAATGCTTATAAGTATATTATCTTGCTCCAGTACAAAAAAACAAAAACAAAAAACAAAATGGAGGGCCCCCCCCCTCCATTTTGTTTTTTGTTTTGGGGGGATAGAAAACATGGGGAAAGGGCCTGAGCAAATAGATAGAAATAAAAATAAGTACATTTTAAACGTGAGTACTGTTTCAACTTTATGCAATTTAGGAAGGATCTGTGGGCATCGGAAGGGTAAAGACTGTCACAATTAACCCTCTGACTTCCATGCACCCTTCCCAATCTTCCTCCCTTTTAGGAAAAGCTAGGAAAAAGCCGGAAGATTTATAACAAATAGAAAGAAAGGGGGAGAGGGAGATAATAAAGAATTAGGCCAAGGATAAATTTGAAAGAATAAGCTTAACAGCAAACTCCTCTCATCCTTTACACTCTTTTCTCTTTCTCTTTTGTTTCTCATCCTCACTCTCCATACATTCTCCAGATACTCTTTAGGGCACTCCACCCTCTCTCCTATGTCCCCTTCCTCCACTCCCTTCAGCCCCAAGATGGATGCTATACCCTAACTACCCTAAATAACATAATATATAACAGCTCGACAACAGTTATCCTATCTCTCTTGGCGGTAGTACAGTCGGCCTAATAAGTGATGTCTCGGCACCAATTATGTTTTGATCAATAATTGGTGTCAACAATATTTACACATGATTAATACAGCACAGAGCGATCCAAACGTAATGACAGCTGAGACATGACTTATTAGCACCACCGTACTTACTAAACAAACATCCCCTAACCTACTGTTAAATTATAGTTATATCCAAACTTCTGGGCCTGGACTTTATTTAACTTAGCAAATATATTTTACTCAGAGGATTAAATTAATCTAATTACATAATTTTGGTTATTAAGTTGTGGCTAATAATTGAATGATAAAGTTAACAGTCAAATAACCTATATGTTCATATTTGCTTTCACCAACCCACCAACTATTTTACAAATAAACCTAACTAGTGAAATCAATGTAAGTAATGAATACATGTGGTACTCCAAGGACTCGAACCTAGGATACTCACATCGAAACTCCGCACACTAAGCATTAGGCTATCAAGCCCGAAAGTTAGTAACATAAACCTTAACAAAACAGCCAATACACTAAAACTCAAACATTCACATTGGTTACTTTATGACCACCATATAGTAAACATTTAGGCGAATAATGTCCAAATTCCTGGTGACCAAATGTCTTTTTCAATTATACTGGTTGTGACTGGTGAAGTAGAGTTGGGTGGTCATAGTCTATCCAATGCACATATGCCGAAATTCTTGACAACAAACCTCTAAGACTAAAAAGCGACTAAAGTAATCGAGCAAATACTTCTACCATTTGGGACGAGTCGGTCAGGAAATAGGCGTGAAAATTTACAGCCCATTTCCTCCAGTCATTTCTGAGTTACAGAGGTTAGGAGTTACGATTTCTGGCCTACTTATATTGAATGAACTATAGTATAAAATATCAACTTGTAACCCACCATCAATTGCCGTGATAAGAATATAAATCACAAAGAGAAACGTTGAACATAAAAGATTAGCCGAGAGAGAGAGAGAGAGAGAGAGAGAGAGAGAGAGAGAGAGAGAGAGAGTTGACTGAGCGAATATCAACATATAACAAAGACAACGATAAACGACAACGACAAAGATAAACGATAGTAAAACGAAGAGAATTAAGAAAAACAGACCAATAGTGAACATAGTATAATAAATAAATATATATATATACCGGTATATATATATATATATATATATATATATATATATATATATATATATATATATATATATATATATATACAGAGAGTTGTCCACATGTTTCCACACCCACGTTGTGATTTAAGGTGTCACACATGATGGGTTAAGCCCCGACGCCTTCATCTCCTCCTCCAGCTCCCTTCCTCACCCCCAATGACTTCCTCCATTCCCTTCCTTGCTTCAAGACATTAGGTTAAGGGGAGATGGGTATTTATTTGCCAATTCATTATATATTTGTATTATTCTTTAGTTTTATCCCCAGACCTCCATCAAACATAAAAATACATCCCCTAGACCCCCCTTCGAGATAGATTTGTAAAAAAAAATTGGTAGAAAGCTGTCCTGGCCGAAGGCCGCTTCTTCCCACAATTACAGGCTCGATATCGCTCGCCAGGAAAAAATCGACACCTAAATGGCACGAACGGTTCTAATATTGACGAAGAAATGGGGTGAAAGGTCTTAAAATCACCAAACTAATCCGTCGAACTTCTTAAAATCTGAAAACTAATGGGACTAAACACGAGGGAGTAGGGGGACCAAAAAACCGGCCCATCCCCCCTTTGAGTAATGAACATAATATTGCCTGTCTCACCTCTACATATTCACGTCATGGGAGTACCATTGAATAACTCATTCAGTACCGGTGACATCCTTTTCATTATGGGCCTATTCTGGTAACTGTTAGACGATTTTATTCAGCCTAAGAGGTCAATCAATTAAAAGATTAGACTATCACAATGTATCCTTTTAGCTACCATAGATTCGTCCTAAGTTTCATACAATCGTCTAAATGTAGAAAACAGAATAAATTATAATACGCGTCGCCGGTGCAAAGGATGAGTAGGAATGCCATGGTGATTGAAAAAAAGTATTCAGCAACACAAAAAGCTCTTACCAATTATGATTTTATCATATATATATATATATTGGGTGTGACTGGTCAAGTGAAGGGAAACATTGGTTCGTGTATGTAGGTATGTACTGTACAGTCGCGTTAATAAGTCATGTCCTAGCTGTCCTTACATTTGGCTCGCTCTGTGCTGTATTAATATCTGTCAGATGTTGAATAGGGTAAGTAAGTGTAGGAACATATTTGTATATTTCACTCGATATGAAGAAATGAAGCTTATACATTGCTGATACCAATTATTGATCAAAACATACTGGGTGTGCCGAGACATCACTTATTAGCGCGACTGTACGTACAGTATACTCAGTGTATACTCAGACACATACCCCACAGCTGGGGTGGCCGACTCGAGACAGACGGTAGTTCATACCATACAATAACCCGAACAAGGCTATAATTAATATTTTGTGTCATGCCCCACCCAGGGTTCGAACCCAGGCCAGTAGTGCAGCACTCCAGCACCTAAACCACTAGACCACCGAGGAGCTTAAAAGTAGTGGCTTCATTTGGAATTATATCCCATCCACCACCACCCGCTTCGACTCGTGATCACGTGGCTAGATACCACACACACAAACACCTCACACACAAACACTAGCAACTAAGTACTAGAGAAGGATACAAGTTAAGGGGGCCCACCTCGTTTTTTTCTCCCTCTCTCTCTGGGTTGTATTCATTCGGCCCCATGCAGCCTACTGTCTTAAGACGTTTATCCCCATCCAGGTGTCGATATCTTCCTGGCGAGCGATAGCGAGCCAGCATTGTATGAAGAAATCCGGCTTCGCCGGAGAAATTTTTCTATCGAAAGATGTACAAATTTAGCCTGAAGTACAAAAATAATTTTAAAAAATACGCTGGCTCGCTGTCGCTCCCCAGGGAAAAGTTGTCACCTGGATGGGGATAAACGTCTTAAAACAGAAGGCTGAATGGGGCCAAATGAATACAACCCAGAGAAAGAGAGAAAAGGAGAGAAAAAAAAAGGCAGGTCACTCCCGTTCAGCATCATAAACGTAAACGTAGACGGCAATAGATAGATAGATAGACTAAAAAAGTTAGGTTGTGAATATTTGACCTAAACTCCCTGACAATATCCTTTAGCACTTATGTCCATGGGGAGGGTTGAAATCAATACCATCTGATAGGTCCTTCAGCTACAATTAACCCTTTCTATACCGAAACGTCCTTTTCATTATATTCTTGGTATATTTAGACGATCTGTGGTAATAAAATGGGTTAAGTGAGACAGTCCGAAACCTATTCATTACTGCTGGTCCTTTTTAAACTGAATAACATCGTCTAATAGGCTAGTAGCCAGAATATAGTTATAAGGACGTCACCGCTACTAGTTATCATCTAGAAGCCGGTAACTAGGCATGCCCTCCTGCCCATCTTCACATCTCCTCCTGTCCACCTTCTACATTCTAATATTTTCTCTCTATCTCCTTCTCCACCTCTCCTCTCGTTTATTCCCCTCCCCACCTTCTCCACCTCTTTTCTCTTACTCCACTCTCTTTATTCTTCCTATTTTTGCAATATCTGCTCCATAAATCTCTTTAGACTACTATCTTCATTCTTTCCCCCACTTCCGCGTCTTTCCCCTCTGCTACATCTAGGCCTAGCACGAAAAGAGCCGCTGCGGTCGAGTGGAAAGCACGCTCACGTGTAAATCTGCTTGACCTGGGTTCGATCCCAGCCGTGGCGGACATTTAGTGGGTGTGGTAGCCTAGTACGTCCTAGCGTGTTTCACATACTTGCACCCAGTCGGGGGGACACCTCGACGACGTATGCAGACTAATAACACATAACAAATCCACTACAACAGCTTCCTCTCTCTCCAACACCCCTTCTCCCCTCTCTACACTCTTCAGAAAATAGGAAAAGTATAAAAGTAGCTACGAGGTGCCGTTGTAAAGGCTTATCCCTCAAACCCTTCACCTGACCTGACGAAATTCATCCCATCATCCTCTCGTTCCTTCTGATTAAGGAGAGATGGGTCTCCCTCATGTTTAGCCCCATTAGTTTTCAGATTTTTATGATGTTTGTCCCATTAGTTTGTCGATTTTAAGACCTTTCGTCCCATTTCTTTGTCAATACTAAGACCTTTCGTGCTATTTAGGTGTCGATTTTTTTTCCTGGCGAACAACAGTGAGCCTGTAATTTCGGCCGGAAATTTTTTCTACCGAAAAATTTACAAATTAATCTAGAACGGGGATATAATGGATGTTTTTTTGTTTTTTTAAAGTTTGATGGAGATCTAAGGAGGAAACGATATTAATACATTTATGAAATATTCGACCAAAAAATGAACCATCCACCCATTCTCTTTCCTCCACTAGCTGATTTAAATTCTTCTTCGAGTGTCTCTCTCTCTCTCTCTCTGGCTCTCTCTCTCTCTCTCTCTCTCTCTCTCTCTCTCTCTCTCTCTCTCTCTTCCTCATTATAATACCGACATTCTGTCATTAATTGCTCCAGCTTCTCAATTCTCATCCCTCGCACTTCAAACACTAATTATTCACTCCCCCATTCCCCCTCCATGTTGTTAATTTCGTTTCCAATGCTCCTGCCAACATCGTAGTGGTGACCAGGATATAGAACTGGAGTCAAAGGCATAGGCCTCCTCAAAACGACATCTGTATCTATGATTATTAACCCCTTTTGTACCGACGACGTCTTTTAAATTGTATTCTAGCTTTATTTAGACGATTTTGAGAAGCTTAGGAAGGATATATGGTAGATAAAAGGATTAATTGAGATAGTCTGTAACCTTGTAATAGGTAGACGTCCTTCTAAGCTGAACAAAAATAGTCTAGTAGTTTCCAGAGTATAATGAAAAGGACGTCACCGGTACAGAAGGGGTTAAAGAGCAGTTCGGCTCCCCAGTTTCCGTTGTAATATTCCTCTTTCTTGGGTCTCCCCCTCTCTCTGTACCTCAACAGTGAGCTCTTCTTCTCTATATATCTGTTCCATTCCAGCCTTCCCGCTTTCCTCACTCTCTAATCTCCTTCTCCTACCTCCTTCCCTGATCCAGCCCTACATTTATCTCTATATCTCCCCTCCTCTCTTACTCTGCTTTGTTTTACACCTATTTATATCTTAAGCTTCCTCCTTAATTCTTTTGCCCACCTGCTCTTCCCCTCACTCCCCTTGGCTGAACATGAAGACAACTGAGGGATGTAACATATCAGGCAAGCACTGACATATTTAGACAAGCAGCATCCCCCGCAGCATCCAAGAGTAGAACCACCTCCCATTTCATGTAGTTAATAGCCCCACTCTTGATTCTTTTAGAACTAGGATCACCAATCATTACATCCCTAATCCTAATCCTGTCCCCAACCACTAATCCTACTGTAATGTACAACCCCCGCACATCATGTCACCCGAGAGCAGCCCTCTGCGGGTCCCTCAACGTAAACGTAAGCGTATCACTGTCATACTATTGAACATCATAGTGAATTGTTCTATTCGTTGAATATGAATACAAGATAAACAATTTCGAACAATGACAAATGTGGTTGACAACTTACCTAAAACTCATCGGCCCAAACAGTCATTTCAGCTCATGTCACTTACCTAGAAAGACAAAGAAAGCCATATCAGTGAATGAAAAAGGAAAATTATATAATAATAATAATAATAATAATAATAATAATAATATCAGAGGTGAACCCATTGATTTGGGGGGATGATGAGTGATTGGTGCTTCTGCATGATTGTGTGCTTACTACTGTATTTGTGGACGAACTGTTATGCGTGTCACCTCATCGATTTTTTGCTGATCCTCCCTACCCCCTGTGGAAGTATGGACTGGCTACTGACTGACTGACTCATATAATAATGATGCATAACCTTTAAATCAAGTACAGTAGTGCCACTTCAGAAAAAAACTCATACAAACCACCCGGGAATCGAACCCTGGACCGTGTGATCAACAGGCACTCGTGCTAACCACACCACCACACTGGCCACAATAGGTCTTGCAACCTAGCAACAGCTGTGGTTAGCACGAGTCCAGGGTTCGAATCCCGGGTGGTTTGTATGAAATGATGCAATACCGGTACCTTCAGTAATAAAGGACGCGTGTGAGTGAGCAAGATATTAGAGCCATTATCAAGACGGTCACTCACACCCATATAATGTACTGTATATACTACCGATACATATATATATATATATATATATATATATATATATATATATATATATATATATAGACAATACAACAGAAAACAATGCACACACAATAACAAAATACAAATTCACACACATCTAGGCTAGGTACAATGTTCACTCCTTCGTCTACAAAGGTATTAGAGAAACAAAGTGCATAAACTGTGATGAACAATACGAGGATTTGAGTTACTTCATTCTGTTCTGCCCACAGTACAAACACATAAGAAACAGTTGTAAACTTTTTCAACAACCATATCAAGAAAACTGTCTAGGAGAACTGTTATTTAGTGATGCTATACACAAAGAAAAAGTGAAAAGGGTTATATATAAACTTTGGAAAGAAAGAGAAAAAGTAAGAAAATCAACCACGTAAAGAAAATAGACAACTAAAAAGATCAACCACTTGAACCACATAAGTAAAGAACAAAGGGGAGGCCGTTGTAAAAGGCTATCTCCCCGCCTATCATCCGATCCGATCCGATCCGACAAAACTATTGATTCAAGCTCACTGATTTCTTTTTCATTCTAGCTACCATCAGACGATTTTATTCAGCTTAGCATACACCTCTTTTGATGAAGGAGCTGATGTTATCTGGTTGATGTCGCAGCATTTATGCTCGTCGGAATAAGTTCTTTACCATCCTATCCTTTTCATTAGGCTACGCAAATAAAGCTGGTATACTCAAATTTCGAATAAACTTTCCTTTGCATATTATTACACACTCACTATTGACTTGAATTATTTGTTATCTATTATTTCTAAACTATTCCCAGAAATATGTAATACTTGCATAAGGAACATCACAGGGTGGTAAAGAACTTACTCGGCTGACTGAACATTTACCCTATGAAAGGAAACTCAAACAGAAGCAAGGTAGAAGAAAACAAATCAACGCTATACAAGTTTTGGCCAATAAGAGAGAAGAAAATATGGTAAGATTATGAGTAGTGGGCGTACCACTACCGACATACAGCATTATTCATCTATAAAACATTAACCTAACCTAACCTAACCTAGTACTACATGAATACTAGGTTAGGTTAGGTTAGGTTAGGTTGTTTAATTAGGTTAATATTTTATAGATGAGTTATGCTGTATGTTGGACCTTGGTAGTGGTACGCCCACTACTCCTAATCTTACCGAAAATATAAACAATTCAATGCCATAAGAAACTAGACCCAGACCGCAAAAAAGAAAACATCAGGAAGTGCCATTTTGAAGGCAATACTTCCGCCATCCAACTGAACTGAACGCGACGTGACACTCTTAAATAGGCCTACACAATTTATCCAAGAAAGCGCAATATTTCCTCACCTGGCCTCATTCCTGGTAGAGCCTTGCATTCTATAGGTCTCGTAAGGGGAGCACTTTCGCGGATTTGCACTAATTATATCGACTTAATACGCGAATTTCGTCTCGAGTTCAGCGGGCACACGCGATAACAAGGATTCCAACAACACAACTGCTTCAGTCATCTTAACCAGATCGGAATTGTTTTAGTTTTATAATATCAACATATATTAGTAGTACCACCTACAATAATCAATAAATAATATGTACCTGTATTTGTAGTGTATATTACTATGAAATACATATGATAAATACAGATGTTTTATCGTTTTTCATCGATAAGCGTAGACCAAGACAGTACATGCGCACGAGGCTGTCGGCTGGAGCATGTCAACGCATAGCCAACCTTTTAATAATCTTTTTATATTGAAATACTGTATAGATAAAATATTTAAACAAAAGAAGTCACTCATAGTAATCTCAATAGACTTTAAAAAGGCCTATGACTCAATCAGAAGGGAGAAACTGATAAAAGTATTAGAAGATTACAATATAAATTCAAATGTTATAGACATAGTAAGTAACATATATAAAGACGATAGTACAATTATAAATAAGGGGCAAGTAAATGAGACGGAGCTTAAGGTAACAAGCGGCATCAGACAAGGCTTTACGGGGTCCACAACATTATTTAAATTAATAACTTATGAGATAATTAAGCAGTTAGAAAATAAAAGAGGGTTTGTAGATGAGTGTTTCAAAATAAATTCATTATTTTATGCCGATGACGGACTACTCTTCGCTCATACAATCCAGGAAGCAGAAAGAGTAATAGATAAATTAATAGATAAATTAATAGAGATAGGGTGTGGCTTAAGTATAAATAAAAGACAATAGTTAAATCCTAATATATAATATGAAAACAAACCAAACAACATACGAGAAATAGAAGTGGTAAAACAAATTAAATATCGAGGAATAAAATTAATGATAATAAAAATGTTTTAAAACCCAGAAAATAGAAGCTTTGGATAAAGCAAATATAATGGCTAACCTTACATACCCGGTAATATCACAAAGTTGTAATAAGATACTTATTGGAAAAACATATTGGAAAAGTATTGTGATACCAGCAGTCCTGTATGGCTCGAATGTTATAAGTTTTTCAAAAACAGAAATAAATAAATTACAAATTATAGAGAATAGGGTTTTTAGACACATATTAGGGGCGCCCAGATATGTCCAAAGGGTAACCTTAAGGGGTGAAATAGGAGCCTCATCAATGGAGGCGAGAATTATGGAAGGTAATATAAAATATCTTAAATATTTAGTAGGAGAGGAAAGTAATGACTTGCTAAGAAGAATCACAGAGGAAAAACTTAGAAATAGTAAAGATCCCTGGACTGCAGAAATTCGAAAGCATGTAGGGAATTTGAAGTTAGGAGAAACAAATTTAGCAAATATTAAGAAGGACATTAGAAAAAGAGTTCTGGACTGGGATTCGGGGAGATGGCGAGAGGAGTTGGCAGAGAAGAGTAGCCTAGAAGTGTATAGAAGTTATAAAAAGGAGATTAAGAGCAAGCAAGATATTTATGGCAACACACAGGCATCTATAATATTTTACAGATGTAGGACAAATAACTTAAATCTAAAAGATAGAAATAGGCATGTGGGAGGAGACACAATGCGATCTGTGTAAGGAAGGATACTACACTGTTCATTGTATAAAGCATACAGAATAAAATATCCAGGGTTCCAACAGCCTTATATTGAAAATGAAAACCAAGTCATCGGACATCTTTTATTCAACAAAGAAATAAGCGATAGAGTGAAACAGACAATCTAACAAATGTGGTACGAGAGAAAAAAAAATGAAAGAACTGAAATAAGAAGAAAGAAGACTGACGAGAGAAGAAACAAGAATGAAGGAAGAAGAGAGAAGAAACAAGACTGAAGAAAGAAGAGAGAAGAAAGAAGATTTCAGAAAAAGGGATGAAAAATGAGATATATTTATTTTTAGACAAATAGAGCAAGTCACAAAAAGAAAAATAACAAAACCTCTTAGGGAAGTGCCGACGTTAAGGCTAAACTTCCCGAATTCCAACTGAACCAACTGAACTTGCCAAATAAACATTGAATAATGGTTTAGTAATACACGAGCTTAATTTACATTCGGTTATTTCATAAAACAAGAAAAATATCCCAATTAAATATTTCTTGCAAACTTAATTCCAGAATATTGCTTCCGGACAAATTGTTATAATTTACAGGTTTCTTTTGAAGACGTATTCCAAAGTTTGAATTACCTGGCAATTGTTTTATATAATCTATTCCAAGTGGTGTTTTTTATTATTATAATGATAGACAAAGGTGTTTAACCCATTCATTACCGGTGACGTCCTTTTCATCATGTTCTGGCAACTATTAGATGATTTTATTTAAGGGCCTCAAACAATTGACAGGCTTCAAACTATCCTAATTTACCATTTCAACAACCACAGATCCTTCTTTAGCTGCACAATATCTTCTAAATGTAGTTATATGCATTAATACGTTTGAATAAATGTTTGTTATTGTATTACAATTTTTTTGTTCAAATTTACGTTATATAATAGTTATTTAAAAACTATAATATTCCAAAGTACTGGTACATTTAAGCTACATGTATGTATGTATGTATGTATTTTATATACTCAGGCACATACCCCATAGTTTATAGCTGTAGGTGGCCGACTCGAGACAGAGCCCGAACAAAACAATTTATAACGCCAATTCTTAGGGTCCGGGACCACTTTCGCGTTCCCTTGACTCTTTCTTCTGTCTCGTCGAGTAGGAGAATGTTTACAAGGGGAGGAGGATTCCTAGCTCCCTGCCCCCATGCTAACATAACTGTCTTCGTAGCACAATGGATAAATGCACTGAATTTCGGTATGAGCATCCTAGGTTCGAATCCCTGGACTACCACATGTATTTGTTGATTTCATTAATTGAGTTTAGGAGTAAAGTCGGTTGGTGGAGGTAACATACTAATACATGACAAATAATTGGTTGTTAATATCTAGTAATGCAAAGTATTTCAAATATATGATTAACCCCTTCTGTACCAGCGACATCCTTTTAACTTTATTCTGGCTATTATTAGACGATTTTACTAAATTTAAATAGGACCTGCAGCAATTAACATGCCTGGAACTATGTCACTTAACCCCATTTACTACCACACATCCTTTTTAAACTGCACACAATCGTCTAAATAAAGGTAGACTAAAATTTAATAGACATCGCCGGTACAGAAGGGGTTAAATACACGATACGTTATCTACTTATTTGATCAGTGCTTCAATGTATATAATTATGATTGATAAGAAAGTTGAAGACATTAAGGAAGTGATGATATATTAATATATTGAATTTAAGGGGAGTTAGTTTGATCTCTAGACCTCTGTTAACTCTTTCTGTACCAGCGACGTCTTTTATATTTTATTCTAGCTATATTTAGACGATTATGTGCAGTATAAGAAGGATCTGTGGTAGTAAAGAAGGTAAAGTGAGATAGTTTGAAGCCTATTAATTGCTGGAGGGTCCTTTTAAACTGAATAAAATCGTCTAATAGTAGCCAGAATAAAGAAAAAATAGACGTCGCCGGTACAGAAGGGGTTACGCACTGAAAAAAAAATGCCCATGAAGGAAACAAAAGATAGGTTACCTGTAACTAGTGTCACCCAGAGTCAAACGAGTGACACAGAGCCATCCTTATTCAAGGGGCGTAGTGGTCAAAATGCCTGGACACACCAAGTTAAATTTATAAATTTTTCGGCAGAAAAATATCCAGGCCGAAGGCCGGGTCCTTCTAAATTACAGGCTTGTTGCCGCTCGCCATGCATTAATTAATTAATGAATTAAACATTAAAAAGTAATTCTAGAATCTTTAACCCTTAGAAGATACGATGACGCATCTCTTGTCTGTTCTCTGGTTATCATTAGACGATTTTATTCAGATTAGGAAGGAAGGGTGTGTGGAAGTCAGAGGGTTAATTGAGATACTCTTTACCCTTATAATTCCCACATATATTTCGTAAACTGTATAAAATCGTCTAATGATAGCGAGAATAACTGTCAAAATGCGTCATAATCTTGTAAGGGTTAATTAACAGTGATATCGGAAAATAGACCAAAGATAGAAACATTTGGGTGACGTAATTCATATAATAGTTTGAGCCATCTTATTCTCGACCAATGGGATGTACAGTCGCGCTAATAAGTGATGTTTCGGCACCAAGTTTGTTTTGATCAATAATTGGTATCAGCAATATGTAAGCTTAATTTCTTCATATCAAGTGACATATACAAACATGTTCCTACACTTACCCACCCTATTCACATCTGACAGACATTAATACAGAACAGAGCCAGGCAAACGTAATGACAGCTGGGACATGACTTATTAGCGCAACTGTACAGACTCTATCCCTTTGTGTGCCGTCTCACTCAGACATTAATGAGGACCTGTCATGTAAATCTCTGTGGCTCAGTAGCTTTCCAGGGTAAATTTGATTGTTTGACTCGACCTTTCCTATATAAATGTCATTTCATTCTTATTAACACTAGAACACTATATTCAGCTTTGGAAGAACTTCAATCATTCCAAAGAGTAGGCCTACAATACATCTTCACCCTATAATAACACTAGAACACTATATTCAGCTTAGGAAGGACATCAATAATTACAGGGGTACAACACATCTTCACCTTATGACTCTCACAGGTCCTTCCTAGGCTACATAAAATTGTCTAATGTTAGCAAGAGTACAGCGTCCAAAAGGGAGTCATCAGATGGAATGGGGCTAATAATTGAATTTGGGTGAATTGTGATATATATATATATATATATATATATATATATATATATATATATATATATATATATATATTCCCTTGTTGCCTTGCCTTGATGGTGTAATGGTTAGAGTGTTTAATATCTGTATGTGGTGACCCAGGTTCGAATCCCGGTAGGATCACATGCTTTCATTAATTTCTTTGGGAGGTGTTTGTTGTGTGTGGAGTGAGATCAATACATTAGATAATCCAATACTATACCATGTTCCAAGTAAGCAAAACTCTGAAGGGGGGATGGGCCGGTTTTCTGGACCATTTCTCCCTCATGTTTAGCCCCATTAGTTTTCAGATGTAAAAATGTTTGCCCCATTAGTTAGTCGATTTTAAGACCTTTCGCCCCATTTCTTCGTCAATATTTAGACCTTTTGTGCTATTTAGGAGTCGATTTTTTCCCTGGCGAACGATAGTGAGCCTGTAATGGAAGAACCGGATTTCGGCCGGGAAATTTTTCTACCGATAAATGTACAAATTAATCTAGGAGGGGGATCTAATGGATGTTTTATTTTTTAATTTTGATGGAGGTCTAGAGAGGAAACTAGAACAATAATGAATACATGCAAAAATCGCCCCAAAAGTGAACCATCCCGCCTTAAAAATTAATCTCTATAACTCGCCAGCAACTAAGAGTAATCCAGCTAATATTTGGACCATATGGGAAGAGTCGGCCAGAGAATAGGCGAGGACATTGCCAGCCCATTTTGAGTTACAGGGGGATAAAGGTGACGCTTTGTGGCCTACCTATTTGAAACAGGGTATAGTAAACATAAAGCATGTTAAGTAAATATCATGTAGTGTCCAGCATAGGTTGCCTTAAGGGGAGGTATTTAGTGTGTTTCCTAGACTTCCATCAATCTTAAAATTTCACCCCCTTGACCCCCTTTCAAGATAAATTTGTACATTTTTCGGTAGAAAAATGTCCCGGCCGAAGGCCGATTACTCTTAAATTACAGGCTCGCTATCGCTCGCCAGGATAAAATCGACACCTAAATGGCACGAAGGGTCTTAAAATTGATAGAATGGGGCGGAAATTCTTAAAAATCACCAAACTAATGGGGGCAAACGTCTTAAAATCTCAAAAACAATGGGGCTAAACATGAGGGAGAAAGGAGTCAAGAAAAAAATCCCTCAAGTCGACATCTCCCCTTAAAGGGAGGGGGGGGGGGGGTATGGTTCGTTTTTTTTCAGGACTCCCTCCTCCCTCGTGTTTAGCCCCATTAGATTTTAACACCATTTTCCCCATTTCGTTGTCAATTTTCAGACCTTTCGTGCCTTTAAGGAGTAATTTTTTCTGGCGAGCGATAGCGAGCCTATATTTTTAAGAGGACCAGGTCTTCAGCCGGGAAATTTTCTTTACCGAGAAATGCGCAAATTTATCTTCAAGGGGGGTCTAGGAGGTGTTTCTCTAAGCTTGATGAAGGTATATAGCGAAGAAAATTAACAATTAAATTAATAAATAATTAAATGGAAAACAAAAAAACAGCCACTAGCCCCTTAAGTGATCTACATTGTTATTGTTTCACACGTCCTAGGGTCATACCGTCATGCGAATGATATAACGTATTTGTTAGTTTGCATCTTTAATCTATACAAAATTTAACTATATATAACGGATTTGTAACTTTCTAATAAAATGTTTTGATATATACCAATATACTGGTGCATTCAAGATATATTTGGTAAATATTCAACAACTTTCATTACAGTGCAGTGACATTTGGCGGGTCTACGAGCAGGCTCAATAGAAGAAGAAGAAGAGTGGCCTGTGGTGTATTGGTTAGGGTATTAGACTCACATACGAGAAGACCCGGGTTCGATTCTTACCAGGTTCAATTCCTAGGCGGGACAAGACGGATGGGTAGTCTCCTAACACCCCATGCCTCTGTACACCCAGCATTAAGGGAGCCCACCTCGCTTTTTTTTCTCTTTCTCTCCCTCTCTCATTGGCTTGTATCCATTCGGCCCCATTTAGCCTACTGTTTTAAGACGTTTACCCCCATCCAGGTGTCAATATTTTCCTGGCGAGCGGTAGCGAGCCAGCATATATAGGCCTATATTTTTGTTTTGACAGCAAGCTAAATTTGTACATATTCCAATAGAAAAATTTCTCCGGCGAAGCCGGATTTCTCCATACAACGCTGGCTCGCTATCGCTCGCCAGGAAGAAATCGACACCTGGATGAGGATAACGTCTTAAAACAGTTGACTGAATGGGACCGAATGGATACAAGCCAGGGAAAGAGAAAAAAGGAGAGAAAAAAAAAACGGTGACCCCCCTTAGGAACCTGGGGTGACCGGACAACTCAACCAGTAGACCATTTCAACCAGGGGAGGTGTGGTGGAGTGGTCATGCCACTGGATTAGTAATCCAATGGACCCGGGTTCAAATCCCGATAAGTCAATGGGAAGATATTATTGGGATTGAATTTGTGCTGTACCTAGTATCAGTGCATTACCACAAAACCCACCGAAATGCCAAAAAAATACCCTCATTGTTCCCTGATTAAAATAACACTGTATGAATATTCCCATATTCAAAATATGTTACAGGGGGACAATGCCTAGTGAGTTCACTGCTCAATAGGTGGCGTTCTGAGAGTGAGGGTCTGAGTCTGGAGGGTGAGACGGTGAAGCGCCTTGAGCGAAGCAACCAGCCGCTTCAGAGA